>CAODLS012762059.1:0-12121 GCA_948243855.1 Flueggea neowawraea
AGAGAATTTGGAGTAGAAACCTATAAGGTTTAACCTAATAGTTTTATCGTTCAATTCTCAATAGAGAATTTGGAAATAAAATCTATAAGGTTTAAACCAATGGTTTCGTTGTCCAATGTATGACCTTAGACATTCTTTGAGAGGATGGTACATTTATATTCGTTGTGATAATACTAAGTATTTTAAGGTGAATCTTGTAATTCTTATGTTGTGTGAACGTCACACTTGTGGCTAGAAATGGTCTAGCTTACCTGAATGACTTCAAATATTGGTCAATGTGCAATTTTGATATTGCTAATATGGGTTGACCTTGGAGTCAAACTCCAAGAGATCATTCAAGTAAATCGTTGTACCTCTTCAAGTGAGATGGATTAACAAACTACTAGAATGCTTCAAAATAAAAAAATGCATAATACATAGATACCCTGTGACTAAGAGAAAGTTTCTTAGTAAGTTCATGTGTCCATAAATCTATGTGAGATGAAGAATATGTAAGGAATGTTCTTCACGTAAATGTTATGGTAATGTCTTTTGTAGTCTAATAAAGAGTACATGTGTTGATTACAAGACAATGTCTTGTGGTAAATTCCTAGGTGTGTACAATGCCTAGAGTTTGATATGTTGTCAAGTTAACTAGCAAATATTGATCCAACACATAAGGATTAAGGTTGGAAAGTAGTGAGTGTGATACTTGGGTACTTTAGAGGCACTGCAATGCAATGGCTTGTGATAAAAAGAAACACACTTGCTATTTCATATGATGATGTGGACGTGAGGATGTCCATGTCTAGTTATGTGTTCTTACTTGGCAGAAAGATCACTCCACGTAATAGTGAGGAACACGTATAAATATGTGGCAAGTGAAGCTGAGACTATAGTTTTATTACCTGCGGTGTAGTTGAAAGGTGAGTTATATAGTGGAACGGTCCACTTAGCTCTATCCACCTAAAGAACCAACGACTGTCTTTAGTGACAATCAACCTCGATTGCTTAAAGATCGAAAATATCTAATATAAGTCTAAGCAAATCAAGACCAAGTATCGTGTTATGAAAGGCTTGTTTGCACAAGGACAAGTAAATTTGAGTACAAGTTTCACAAGGTGAAGTGAACTTGGAAATTTAAATTCATGCGAGACGTGATTGAAGATCCGTTAATAAAAGTTTATAAGGAATAAGTTCTTTATGATCCACATGGCACCCAAAGTATGTAATCTCTTAACACATGATCTTTAATAAGATCATCGTGAGCAATACACGAGCACAAATGTTGAGAGTTGACATTTGTAGTATCGTTAAGTGAGAAAGCACGTTGGACAGAGAAGTAACCCACTCACACGAGTGTTTACCTTAGTTTTCCTAGTTCGTTGGGGGAAGAACTAAAATGAGGCTGATTTTGAACTTAGAAAGAGACTTAGAGTGTGTTCATAATCAAGAGGTTGTCTTGCATTTTACAGTTGTGAGTTCATTGTAAAAGGGTAAGAAAAAGTGGTACGAAAAAAAGATATACGCAATAGCCATAAGTAATCCTGTTACGGTGTGGATATTCTGTCAATGGTAAGTAATCATTGATCAGATGCTAAATTGAGAGACTTTTAGCATATTCTATCTTAAAACCATAAGTAATCCTATTACGGTGTGGATTAAGGTTAGATGGCGAAATGCATTGTAACCGAAGCTTCTGTGTGATGTTGACATTGTTGTATAAACATGCGCTCCTCCAAAGGAAGGAAAGAACATCACAACATATGATCATATCATGTGTGTTATCTACAAGACTATAGGGATGGAAAAGATTGTAAAACGATCTTAATTTTCCTAGTGTGAGACCCTACCGTGAATATATGGTTCTTGGTAATACTTATCCTTAGAACCCTTAACACATTCAAGACGTGTAGTTGAGTTTGGCTACTTTTGCTTGCCGTTAATGGTCATGATTGATTCGACCAAGCGTGACAAGCTGGGCAAGTAAACTTGGCTATATGGATTGTCTGGTGTAAGAGGGGAAGTTTGTTTCTAGACGCATTCTCACTAGTCTCATAAGTTTGCTTAGCTAGTTTCATGTGATCTGTCACATGATGTGTGAACTATGAGCAAAGCTTTCATGAGATCGAGAAGTTTGAAAGCAACAATTGTATGGTTACGAACTAGGGGAAAGGCATACATTCCAGCAAATTGTGTTGTTGTTGTATACACTATGACAGAAGAGAGTTTTTCTGCAAGAAACGCCTTCTGGCAAGATTGTGTAAGGAGTTGTTATATATTCCTTACAAATATATAGCAATTATGCTCTTATCGTATGCTGATCGCACGGTCTATTTGCCTGTATGATGAAAGGATCGAGCATGGTTATGTGAGTGCTAACCATGTTACATGATGATGTACCATGCCGTCATGTACGAGTGAGAGATTTTGGAAAAAGCAGTCCGCCCATGATGGGGTGAACCGAACTCGGTCGATCAAGGTGTGAACCGGGCCGATTGACCGAAATCAATTGGCGAGCCCAATTGAGATGGACCCATAAGGCCCATGTGCTAAGCCCATTGGGCTCAAGCCCATTTAGGGCTTATAATTGTGAGTGAGGAAAGAAAAGAATAGGAGAGGAAAAACAAAAGAAATAAGAAGTAAAAAAAAATGAGGGAAGGAAAAAAATGTTTCTCCTATCCCTCATCATTTCCTCCATCTTCCTTTTTCTATCTCCTTCCTCTATCATTCATCGTTTGTCGATCCCGATCCGAAGTGGCATCTGGGCTGCGAAATAGACGAGCACTCTCGTTGACAATCCGACCGTGGTTTGCTCACGAGACCAATATCAAATCCGATCTTGACCAAAATTCTACCGCTGCTGGTTGGATTGCACCTCCGCTGAAATTGAGATTGGTAACTCGAACCTACTATTATATATTGTTTATCTGTTAAACCAATAGCTAGATTCCTTCAAAATAAATATGGATTCTTGCTTAATTTAAGTTTATCAATATTGTGATTGACATAGATATAATGATTTTTTAGGGGATCTATTTATTTACTCTGTGTTAATATTAAAATTAATACTGTATTGAAATTGCAAACTGTGTTTTGGAATTAATCATAGTTTTTAAGTGGTGGGTGATGAGTAAAAAACCGCAATGCGCAATTGTAATATTCCCTCAAACTACTATTTTATAAAAATTAAGACCTCTTGCTTTTTTTTTGCCGCAAAAAAGTAAAACTACTTGCTATACTTTTTAACCGCCCAACACACTTTTAGCCAAACATTTTTTCATATTTATAAAAACACGTTTGTAAAACGCTATTTATGAATCATCATTTGCTAATAACACTTTTTCAAATCACTAACACCAAACAACGACTTAGGGTGTTTTATGGATTATATTTTTGTGAATATCGATTTATAGAAATGAAATTTTCCACAACCTACCAATTGAAGAGAGCTCTTGTGGGAGCCAATAAATATAATTTTGGGGATAAATAATCATAATTTCATCTTTCCACCAATATTATAGTTATTTTTTTTAAAATATTGGGGTTGAAATAGCCTGTCCTTGAGAATAAAATATCAATATTAATAATAATAAAACAATTTTTTATCATCACCCAAATATTGAAATTATTTTTATTATTTGTACACCAATTAAATAGTGGAATATTTTTTAGAATTTATTTTTTTTTGCAGAAATTATTTTTCCACGCCAAACAAACAGATTTGCAAGAAATCATAATATGAAATGGCGAATCTGACAACTAATTTCCATAAATGGCCCAACACTTTGTATATCTTTTTTTTAGCAAGAAGGAAATATATCTGTAATTAAGCTTATATATATATATATACATGCCAACAAAAACATTCATAAATCAAAATCACTTTCTATTTTTGCTAAAATGATGTTTCCTATTCACTCCAAATATTATTATTAATTTTTTGGGTTAATTACTACTGTATTGTTAAATTATACCATAATTTTTTATTTAGTCTCTTAATTTTAAAAAATCACTTATTATGTTTCCAATTATATACAAAGTCATTCTAAAACAGACGATTAATATCTAATTTTGATATTTATTTTTTTCGATTTATATACAAATATTCTGTGTAAAACTTGTGATATTAAATATTAAATATTTATTTTAAATTTATATTATGTATATGTAAATACCTAATAAAAAATTTTAAAATTAAAATACTGAGATTATGGTATAACTTACAGAATGAGTAATTAACCCTAACTTTTATTATCATTTCCAACTAGCTCACTCCAAAACAGGCTAGTAGAAGATGCCGTACCACCTGCCACCTGTCTTACTTGGACTTGACCACACTGTCTATGGGTCCCACACGCGTGCCAACTGTTTTCCTCTTTCTTTCCTCCCCTTTCAAAATCCAACTATTATCCCAAAAATCATGCCTATGAACCGGTGACATAATTCTTTTCTTCACTTAAAAAGTCCACCTCGTTTGGCCACCAATAGACTAATCTCATAAAAAAATAGCACCACTGGGCAAGGATTATAGTGCTATTAAGTTTATATGCTTTAAGTATTTTAAGGATTGAAATTTAATAATATTTTAATTAAATTTAACTATTTAAATATATTTAACACATTAAAATATTTTCTTAACTATTTTTAAAAATAATTTAGTATTAACTGTATTTAAACTGTTGAATTTAATTAAAATAATGTTGTTAGGTCTCGGTCTTCAAAAATATATAAAACATATAAACTTAAAAGCACAATATTACTTCCCAACAATATCCACAATCTAATTAGACAAGTCTCAAAGTAAATAGATGGAAAAACTTTAGGGACAATTATTATTTCGTCCTTGAGATAATTCGTAATCTCTTATTATACTATTGAGTTTTGAAAAGTCTCTTATTACATGTTTATTCTTAAATATTGTCAGTAAAAACAAACAAAAAATGTCAAATCTATAGCCTCATATGACCACGTTGGTATGTGTCTCACTTGCTTGCTCCCATATGACACGTCTTTAAATCTGACGTATTCTGTTAGTTTTAACTGACGACATTTAATAGTATAGGCACAATAAAATACTTTTAAAAACTCAGTGACGTAATAAGAGATTACGAATTAATTCAGGAATGAAATAATACTTACTCCAAAACTTTTTTAGAAATCAAAATCCCGAAGGACCAAAATACATATTACAATTTCTAACGACAGAATTGTAGTTGCACGCCGTCACTTGATTGAAATTGAGCCAATAATATGATGTACTTTTTTCAATTCAACAACTCTATTAGTATATATTTGGAAAATCAATTTCATATATTCATAAATAAGATAAAATATTCAAAAAATATTTTAATAATTTTTAAATTATATTAAAAGCTAGTGATAAACTATGAATACGGTGTTTATTTTTTTACTATCGGATAACACTTGAATAATAATATTTGTATGCTAGTTCACTTTTTACCATGTTGACCAAACTGATATTTATATTATATATTTTTATATCAAACTCCTTATAATCAAAAGAAGTAACACGTTTAATGTCTAAACACCGCGTAATATATAAAAAGATAATTGTACTGTTACTAAAATAAAGAAAAAAAGAGTGAGAGAAGAGGTCACGTAATACAAGAGATCCATTTATTGTTTGTCGAGACGAGGAAGAGGAGAGGAATTTAATACTTACTTTTTTCTTTTGAAATCAATTTAATACTTACTTAATAACTTTAATTAGCTGAGTTGATTATAGTTCAGGGTAAATCATTCTTTTATATTAAATTAAAACATTGATTTTAAAAAATACTTTTCCAATATAACAATTTTGAAAAATACCAAATAAATTAATTTCATTTAAAAAATGTCATATTCGTGAGAAATTGCGATATTTTTGCGAGAAATTGGTTTTTCGGAGGATAAATGAATTTCAATAAACAAATTATATAATTTCCTAGAATGTCCCGAAATGTCTCCAAATTTTTACAAAAAAGTTTCTAAATATCTCTAGAAGTACCAAATGTCACAAATTGTTTAATAAAAAATTTGATTTAATGAATTTTTGGTTTAATTTTTATAAATTAAGCTGAATTATTTTTTAATTTTTTTGATTTTCTAGAAAGTTTCCAAAGATCTTCAAGTTGTAAATTTTTTGATTTTTTAAAAAGTCTCTAGAAGTCTTCAAAAGTCGTCAAAATCAACTTGCACAGAATGTTTTCAGATGTCTCCAAATGTCTACAAAAAAGTCTCCAGATATCTCCAAAAGTCTCCATATATAACAAGTTTTTTAATAAAAATTTTGATTTAATGAATTTTCTGTGTAATTTTTATAAATTAAGCTATTTTTTTATTTTTTGTTTTTCAGATTGTCTTTAAAGATCTTCAAGTCATAAATTTTTTAATTTTTCAAAAAGTCTTCAGAATTCTCCAAATATCTCCAAAGGTCTTCAAAATCAACCTGCACAAAAACATAATGCAGCGACTAATGTTCCACCACCCAATCAATTCATCTTCCACCAGACCCCATATTATTCGTTGCCACTCAATCAACACCAAAAATCTCAACAAAAACCATCAACAATTTAACAACAATTAAAAATTAAACAAAAAAATGAGCACCACATCCAACTTCTTCTTCCTTGAATTTGAGTTTAAGAGGCTGCAAAAAGAAAAAATCAAAAGGAAAATAGAAACGCATTAGTATTAAATCAAGCAACGAGGACCGATGGTGGAAGAAAGAGAGACGAGAGGAAGAGAACCCGTCTCGGAGGAGACTAGATCTAAAGAGAACGACGAGGAAGAAATCAAAGGAAGAGGAGAGAGTGACACAGAGACGAAGAGAGGAGAGTTTGAGCGACGAAGAAAGAGTGGATGAAAGACGATACAACGAGCGACAAAGGTAAGGCTGAAAGAGGAGAGAAAACTAGGGTTTGAGATAGTCGAGTAGAAGAGAGAACGATTGTTTGGGAGGGTAGAGGATGAGAGAGAAACGAAAGTGTGAGAGAGGAGTGGAGGAGAGAGAAACAATGAGAGAGGGAAAAATATTGAAAAAATGAGTGAAAATTTGATTTTTATTTGAGTGAATATGACATTTTTAAAGTTATGTTTTAAAAAATGACATATGACAAAACTAAAATTTGAAAATATGGTATTTATCTAATTACTAAATCTACAGTTCATTTTGTCAAAATCTTAATTTTATTTGAGACATGTAGCATCTAATTAACTCTATAGCTCACAACTAAGTATGTGCATAATAACTCTCTTTTACTCTAAAATTTTAGAAAAAATAATATCCGTCTAAGTAAATTAATCTTTTTTATAAGTCATTTTATTTACTCTTTTTTTTTATAAAAAATATGTTATAAATAGTTATAATGTATTTCTAATGTTTATTAGTCCGACTATTGAAGATATAACCATTATGCGGAAACTAATAGGGACCCTTTATTTTTGCATTCTCCATTGCAAATTGATATGTGTTATTAGTTATGTTAAAATATCAATTAATATTAACTTTCTTTTCGATGTGTCAAATTTACATTAGAGAGTGTACTAAAGAAAGTGTCACAAGCATTTCTCCTGTTATACATTTAGGTCGATCAACATAATACAAAATAATATTATTTCTTTAAAAATAGTTATGATTTTGTATTGGCTAAATATCCATATGTATCTCACTTTTAAAATAATTTAATATTATGTCTCTATGTTTTCTGAAATCTTATATTTTCTCACTGACACTCACATCCATTAATTGACACTAACATACAATATTATGTTGTAAGATGTGACATAAATATTGATGAGGTCTGATAATTTAGAAAAATTTAATGGAGGTCGATCTGACAAAAAAGAAATTTAATGGAGGTCGATCTGACAATTGATAGATAGGTCGAGAATAAATTTAGCAATAGTAGAGACAAGAATTTCAAAGTGAGATTTTAGGTTAATAAAAAAAAAGAGAAGAATAAAAATGGAGTTGTGAAGAGTAGTCTTTGATAGATAAATTAAAAGATAAGATAAAAGAGATCTCAATTTAGAAAACAAAATCCTTATAGAGGGAGAGGAGATGTGAGAGAGAAGATGTTAAGGATAATAAAAAGGATAATTCTGTAAAAAAAAATAATATGAGCCCTTTATGCCATGTCATATAATCTAATGTAATATGTGGTATTGATTAACGGAGGTGAATGTTAAGACATTTCAAAAAACATAGAAATATGATAATGAATTATTCCAAAACAGAGGATACGTATGAGTATTTTCCTCTAACAAATATTTTGTAGTGTAGTGGTGATTATTAATTAACTAATGCTGCTGACTTGTATACTTAATCACGGATATTTTCTTTTCTTTTTTGGTCGCCGGCGAACGCCGGACATTCTGCCACAGATTTGGTGCCTTGATTTTCACTTTACCTTATTGCAACTTGCATAGCAGATTGTGATTTTCTTTTCTATTATTTTTATCTTTTTCCCCTTGTCGTACTCGTTTCTAGTGTGTGACGGATCTCTTATTTTGATTAGTTTTTTTCATTGATTAAGGATTAAAAAAATGTTTAATCAAATCCCAAACGGCGGTACAGGAGTTCGAGTCTCATCTACTGCAATCTTCAAGTTTCCTCAGAAGTGAGATATTTGGTATTGAAATTCTTTTCATTCTAATATTATCAAAACTGTTTAACACATATTAAAAAAATTAGTTAAAATTATTATAAACTTTTTAAAGTTTTCTTTTTGAAGAATAAACTTTTTAAAGTTAACTTACTCTTTAACTCTTTTAAAAATTTTAACCTGGTTTAATAAATGCATGATTATTTCAGTTCTTTTATTTATTTTTAATTAGAATTTGTACATTGAATATAAATTATATATGACGCACTTGGTTAAATTTTATATTCAACATAAAAAAATTAATAAAAATATAGAGATTTCAGTATGAGAGTAAACATTAAACAAAATGAACTAAATTTTAAGAGTAAATGAAAAGAAATTTGAGATAAGATGGATTAAGCATATTTATCAAAATAAAAAAAAATAACAAAGTTGAGCAAGCATATTTAGTATAATCCTTTAATCGTTTTTCTTATTCTTTTACGGTAGTACACTAATTAATTAAAATAAATAATATTAGGTAAATTTACTAATATATTTCTTTCAATCCTGAAAATTAATTATTAATTTCTATTTAATTGAATTTGGTAAAATAATAAAAAAATCAGTAAGACAAAAAAAATAAAATTCTAATTATTTTAGAATCTAATTAAATTAAACAATAATTTTCTAAAAAAAGACATATATTATAAATGCAGCAAATGATATATTGTAATATAAGAACAAAAATAAAATATTGTGTTGATATTTCGATAATTTAATTCCTACTGCGTTGACAGTTGAACCGACCATTTAACTTACTACGTAATTTAAGTCAATATGATTTTTTTATTCGGTCTTCTTCCAGATGACACGATGGACTAATGAAAGAAAGAAAAAAAAAAAAGAATTGTATAAGTCTAAACTATTTTCATTGCTGTGGAGAGCACGTCATATTGAACTTGGACGGTATATTTCTACCTAAAAGATAAGTTCAATTTGCCTAAAAAGAAACATTGCATAGCTGTTTAGCAGTATCATAACTTAATTACGTAACGTAGCTTGAAAAGAAAATACACTTAATTCGATTCGGAAACGAGTCTGATTCCTTTCATTTTAAACCAATACTTCCTTCAATGCCATTGTCAACCACCCAATACTTCGTCAGCTCTCGCACATATACACTAATATTCCTACCTTAACTTATAAGTTTATTGGTACTGATTGAATATTAGTCAATGTAAGACCAATTGAGCTAAATTTTAATAGTTATAAAACAATAGTATATTTTTCAATGGTTGCAATCGTCTCAGTTTCAGTATGAGGCTCTAGCTACTTATCATTCATAATATTAATGAAGTTTATTCAATCTCAATATATATATTTTACCAACATTCGTTAATTCAAGTGGATGAAGATTTGAATATCTTAAATTTATACCCAGATTCAAATTCTCATAGAACATGTAGTATTGTGTATAGAGTGAACGACGTTGAGAGAGTCGTCCCCGCTTATGGGCATTTACAGTACCCGAGAGAGGGAGTTATACTGCTATATATATAATTAGAGTTATTTGTTTATGAGACAGAGAATAATTGTCAACCATATGCTAATCACTTCCATTCAGTATCACAAAGATGCATTTGCGAAATTGACAAGAGCTTGTGGAGGCACTGATTTTTAGATTCAGTTATATTTATCTCAATAAAAGATCAGTTCTTTCGGTGGATTAAAGATTTGATTGTGCTCAGTCGGTTGGTAACTTCAATTATCAGTTTTAGAAAGCAAATTTTGGCCTATTCTTCTGTGGAAGCTTTCATCATCAAACTCTTTTGACTCTATAAAATTTGAACGGTCTATTAGTTCAGCTTTTTAATCAATAGAGAAGACAACATCATCATTTTTCTCAGCCATTCAGATGGAACAAACCATCTTACATTTCCATTTCTTCTGTTAATTAGCTTTTCAGTTTAAATCGGTGGCTCCAAATCACATGGCACTGAGTCCTTATTAAACCGTCAATGAAAACAGACGTGCACGCATGTTTTAGAGGGTCGTATAGCATAATTAACAAATCGATCCGTTAAATAGTCACGTTATATATGTGAAATAAATGGAAAAATTATGGCAGGTTATTTATGTGGTAACACAGTGACACTCGGTTCGGTTTTGACGTTTAGAAAACCAAATTCTAACGACAAGTTCACACAAGTTCTAAAACACAATCCGCATGTATGACATTTTTAATTAGATCATGTGCCAATGTGGGTTAAGTGAAAGTGGTGGACTTGACTCATGATCCAAGAATGATTCTTGTGCATTCTCAAAAACTTAGAATAAATGATCTGTCAATAATTAGTGAATTAATGATTTTATATGCATCGGGATTTGGACTATAGTGCCATGGTTTTACACGATTGGGGAACATCCACAATAATGTGTCAAGGAGATTCACTGCCTTTGATCCACATGTTGACTTGGTATGAATTCATACGACTGTTACGAAGGCATCAGTACAAAAAATTGACTAAATTGCGACAAAAAGATTCATCGCGATAAAGGGGTTTTTGTCGCAAAAAGGTCAGTCCGACCAGGAATTTTGTCGGAAATTTTGGTCAAAAAATCCTTCTCGCAAAGACTTTTACGATGAAATTTGTCACAAGATTTGTAACTTAAAATTTTTGTGGTAAAAAACGACAGTCAACTGACCATATTGCGACAATTGGGTCACGACATTTTAAATATATACAAAACATTAAATATTTACTATCTCCAAAACATAATGAGTAAATCAACCTATTTAACAGGTCTTCTCATTGGGCTATGATGCGTCTGGTGTAGGTTATTCTAAAATAGAAGCAATACTCGACGTGTAACCCATTTGTTTCATGAAGTCCTCCATCCACCTCTGAAAAGCCTCCTGAGCTAAATCCATTTGCGTCATCTGCTCCTCTTGACCTAAATGCATTTGCTCCATCTGCTCCGTTTGCACTTGGCTTCGAGCCTGAAGCTCGTCTACTCGCTGTCATAACTCGTTATTCTCACAACAGAGATAATTGTTGTTGACACTAAGGGTGATGCGTAGAAGGAAGACCTCCACTTCATAAACGACAACAACATGCGATCCAAGCCTTTAAACTCGGCCGTCTGGACCAACACTGCAAACAGCCTTGGAAAATGCAGCACACTCATCATTTCGTGTAGGTTGTGAGTCGGGGGTGGCGCAACGCTCATTAAAGATTTCATCACAATGCTCCTACAAAAGAAAATAGAAAAATATTAAAATAATTGTTATTAAGATAAAAATAACCAATCACTTGAGGTTAAAAATCCTTACCGACACCTTCTGCACTTTGGTGTCGACAAACGTCTGTCCGACGTGATTTTTGGTGTGGAGGTATTGATGAACGCATATTCATACGTATTTATGTGCATCAATTCATATTGTTTTGAATACGAATTGAGTGTTTGTCATTAGTTTTGGTACTTCTACGCTTTCTATTGTGTTTTTCAGGTAAATTGATGATGTCTTGGTGAAATGAATGATAACAAGT
>CAODLS012762469.1:0-11205 GCA_948243855.1 Flueggea neowawraea
TTTTGATCTTCAGAACGAACGACCGAACGTCCGTCAACGCGAACGACTTGTCGTTTGCGTCGCGTTTCCTCTTCGACGCAAACGACATGTCGTTTCGTTTCTTCACACAAACGACTGTGCATACGAGGCGAAACGACACGATGTTTGGTCCGAATTCAAACGACCTGTAGTTCGGTTTTTATTTTCTTTTCTTCCATTTTTATTTCTTTTTTTTAACCAATTTTTCACTTAATTTAGTTACCCAATATACCTCAAAAATCATATTAACACCAAAAAATATTATTTCAAATTTTTACCCAAATTTATTAAAAATAATTATCCAAAAATAATTATTCCACAAATAATTATCCAAAAATAATTATTCCCAAAACTAATTTTCCACTAATAATTATTCAAATTAATTACTCCAAATATAATTATCCCAAAAATAATTATAAAAATTATTCGGGGTATTACAAATATTATATTTAAATCATAAATTTTACAATAATGTGTTTATAAAATTGAAAAGTGGATGCCATAAAACAAAAATATATGAAACACAAATGCCAAAATTGAATATATTCATGCATGAAGGCAAAAAAAAAAAGAGTACAAAAAATATTTATTACAGTGCACATACAAAATAGGAGATATACTATAGTAAACACAAAATATATAGTTGAGAATAGATGTGGATTGGAGAGGATTTAACTACAAAAATAGAGTTTTTCTCTATAAATAGAGGTGGGTTGGAGATGGTCTAACAACAACCCGGGGGAACCCCATGTGGATAAAGTTGATTCTTCATTTTTGGGATTTTTTTTAATGAAAGACTGAGACGGAATCAACGACTGCAATACAGACATTCTAATTAAGTTGGTATCTCTCATACTACCTCTTCATTTCAAACTCAAATTTAAGTTGATTCTTCATTTTTTGGATTGAAATCACTCATTTTGGATTTTTAAACACTTCTTTATGTGATTAGATTTTCTTAATACATATGCATTGCAAGTATTTTATTTATTTGAGGTACCAATGTCTTTCCGCGGATTGACACTGCAGCAATTCTAAAATTATAGACTTGCGAGTTTAATTCCTTGTGAGAACAAATAAAATTAATTATCATAAAAAATATTTATTTAAAATAGATTAAGTAAGCATTTTAGAGTGTTGCTTGGTGTTTTTTTTTCCCAATTTACTAAATCTATACTAAAAAATTATTGTTTTTTCTACTTTTTATTATACAATCTCTTAAATCCACTAAAATTTATTCAATTCATTTTAAACAAACATTAATTGAATTGTGAAAAAAAAAAGATTAATACGTCTTTCAAAAATAAATTTAGTAAATTATAAAAAAATAAGAGATTTTAATAAAAAAAAAAAAAGAAGAATAGTATTGCTCTACCATAGACATTACGTATTTTATTAGTGTTAGAATTTTTGTTTGTCATTTATTAGGATGCTTAATTAGTTGATCATTGAATTTTCTTTCCTCTATAGAATATAGAGTCAATATACTCTTCCATGCAAGCCCGGCTTAAGGCATAGGCCACCTAGACCTATGCCTAGGGCCCCATAATTTAAAAAAATATATAGAAAATTTAAAAATAAAAAATAAATTCTACTACTTACAAAATGAATCTAAAATTAAAAAAAAAAATATAAGAGCATACAAAAGGGGTCTAAAACATTATAATTAATATTATGAAAAAAAAACTCCAATTTTTAATCAAAACAATGGTAAAACCTTTCATAAGTACTTGATTTACTCATTTAATTTTAAATTTAAGAAATTTTAATTAATTATTTTTTTCAAAGCAAAATGAATTTTGAATTGATTAAAATATTAATATGAATATACTCACAAATTTTTGTTTATTTGATTTATATGAATATAATTTTTGTTAGTATTTCAACTTTCGAATGAATGAATTAGCTCTTTTATTTTGGTTCTAAATTTATATTTTTGTTTCGTATAAATTAACACAAAAATGTATGTATTAGGCTTTAACTAAAATTTTTTCATTGATATTATAATGATGAAAATAAAAATAACACTTGCAAGGTTAAATTTATAAACAAATATAAATTAATTTGTCAAATGTATTTTTAATCATTTTTTCTCCATATATTCAATATAAAAATATTTAAATTTAAAATTAATATATTTTTATAGTGAATATTATTTTTTTAAAAAAATATTGATTTATATACAAAAGATAAATTTAATTATTTATAATATTTTTATATTATTAAAAATTATTAATATATTATTGTTTAGAGCCACAATTGACCTTGAGACAGCCTTGCCACCATGAGTTAAAGGTGTGTTTTTTTGCTATATTACATATTTAATGGTTTTTATGAATAATATATAGTATTCTAGTTAATTTAGTAGTTTATAATAAGCTTTCACTATTTCACTTAAGATAAAATTTTAATATATCTACTTTTTTCAAACATCACTCTCTCAATATTTAATATTACCTACCTTATGTACGTCCACAAAAGTTTGAGAATGTTATTTGAGAATATCAAAACCAAAAGATCAACATCCGCTACGTCTACTCATCATACTCAAACTCATTCCCTTGGTCATGTGTGGGTCTTATTTCACCAAATTGTATCACTGCTTCTCTCGTAGCAAATTTGTTTGGATAAGTTAATTTACACGACCTATGATCTTTAACGTTGAAATTAACTTTAGTATTAATAGAAATTTTGTATTGATGGATTGATCTATTTTATTTTTTAAAAAATATTTTTTCAAGTTCATGTTTTTGACTAATTTATGCAGTTGGATGCGCCTTATAGACCTGAACGTCTAAGGTTAAAGACATGCACTAAAAAAATTCCTCGAGCTCATAAACATTGAAGCCGAACAATAGTTTAGGTAAACAACAACGAAGAAGCTAAGAGCATCTCCAATATTATCTTTAATTTATCATTTCTCTTCATAATAAGGGATCATTTATCAAAAAATATTTTTAATACTCTCTTTATCTCACTCTTTATCTTTAAAAATAATATAAAGAGTAATTTTGACTAATAATATTTATCGAGTGCAAAATGACTTTTTATTTGGTCTATCATTCATGAAATTTTCTATTTTTATATATTTATTTTCATTTATTAATCACTTTTAAATATTTTATAAATTTTAACAAAATGAAAAGTAGAGTAAGTAATATTAGAGATTAAATTTATTTTCAATCTACATAATTATTATCGATTTTCATTAAAGTACTTTGATAAAAATACATTATCACTACTAGAGGTGCTCTAAGATATGGGAGTATGATCCAATAATAAAGCTTGGCATTGTTATTAGCATTGTAATGTAGGATTCTTCTCTAGTATAACTATGTGCCACCTGGCAACAATTGGAGATTGAGTTAATTAAGACGATGAGTTGGCTTTGCCACCTGGCACATCAGAACCAAGTCCATATACGAGCAGACCTTATTATGATACTCGTGTTGTTTGGAATTTGGGTGGCAAAATCAATTCAAGTAAATTTGCGTCGACGTTTCCTAAACAATTTTTGACGTTTCTTCATTTTCGAAATTAGACCTTCCCAATTCTTACCAAGCAAGATACTTGAATGATTATGATCATGCCACTTTTTTTTTTTCCTGGATAAAGAGAAGTCGAGGGCTACCGAAGGTAGATACCTCCCTGTTGAGCATGATTATGCAAACAATTACTCTCCGTCATGACATGTCGCTTGTTTGGCGGTAACCGAAATCTACTTACCACAACACCCGTTAGAAGCTCATTGAGGGATACATCCAAGGAGATAATCAGAGGCACTCAAGAAGACAGTGGTGGGTCTTGAATCTGGATTTGCTACAAAACATTGCACTCTTTTATGTTGGACCACTTCTCAGGAGGTATGTCATGCCACTTTATCAGAGTAAAAATCTCTTTCCAAAAATATGCTGCATACAATGAGTACCTTCAAAAACTATAGTCTATAAAAACTCGAATTCGGAGACACGTGTTATCTAATATCACATCACATTCGTCTTATAGTCTATATTTATCTGATTAATCTCCATACAGCATTTAATGTGTGAAAACAAAATTAACATTTTCTCAAATTATGAAATGTCTCAAGCACAAATTCATTCGTTTTTAAAAAAACACTCCAACCTCAATGTGACATTAAAAAGAATATGCATGTTAGTAGTTTGCGCTAAACGTTGAAACAAACACGGTCGTAATGGAACGCGTAATCCTAACCCCAATCCCAATATATGCTCTAGTAAGAAGCGGCCACAACTCATAATGCCATGCACGTGCAAAGCAAAGACTCCCTAAGCATCCTTGAATGAAGCATCAAAAGTTTGTTCTCCAAGAAAGCTGAACCAACACTTTCACTCTAGGTGAAAAATCCCATAAAAAACCAATATATGCACGGCTACTAAAACCCCCTTTATGTGAACTACAAACCAAATCAGACCCAACAATGATTTGATTTGATTTGATTTCAAAGGCATCATGAGCCAAGTAAACAATCCTCTCATCTCCAACCAACCATGGAGAAAAAGGTTGATGAGAAATCTCTAAAAAGTAGATTGCTAATATTACGTCGATAATTAGTCAAAACTAATCATGATGCTTTGCACAGATCTACAACTATGTTAGACAAAATGGGAGGCCCTGCTTTCATTTTTTACATTTGCAGATAGCAACAAGTCATTAGTGGACAGATTTCAGGAGGAAAGACTTGAAATTTATACTACAAGACAAGTCACAATCTTGTTGGCGAAAATTTGATTTGATGGAAACTAGAAAGGGTATTCAGATATGCAGTAGAAGACAGAATAAATTAAGAGGTCTGTTTCACACAAGGGTTCATGATATTTAAGCAATGGTAAGAGAAACAAGTGGTGGGTCTGACTCACCTTAGCTACATCTTCCCGTTATTGAGATGGGGACGATGAGACATGGCCCTTGTCTGAATCTGAAGCAAAGACATTAAAAAAATAAATGTCTGTCACAACTGTTAGTCTTGGTGGTTCCAATAATTCTAGTTTCAAATGCAGCAATAGTATAGTCATCTAGGCGAACCAGAAAAGCCGTAAGGTACACGAGTCATCTGGAGTTATATTATCATGACTACAAAAACGAAAACCTGAAAACTGACCTTGTAATGTACTAGTATATCACCTATCAGAAGCAAATCAAACAATAGTGAAAAAATGTGAGAGTGAATGTTAAACGTGAGAGTAAGTCCATGTCTATGCTCAAAATCATTCACCAACGCAAGATGCCATGCTCAAGACAAGGCAGAAGAAAACAAATTTCCATGTTTCTCTGCCAGTTCTCCATTACATTACAGAAGCACCAATAATTGAGAGTGGCAGTGTCTAGAGTGATCCTGGTCAGCATAAAACAGTGTAATTTGACTTCCCTAATAATTAAAAAAGAATGTTTGCTTCATCGAGAACAGTGGGCCATGGAGAAAATGTAGAAAAGGAAAGAAAATAAAGAAGGGAAAACAAACATGCAGAGATCACAAATGCAGACGCTACAGACCTGGTGTGAAGTTGAATGAAACATTTGTATCATCTACACCCACACTTCAATGTTCTTATATAATCAAAGGATGCCATCGGCATACTGAGATGGTCCAACACTTTCTTGAACCATCCAAAGTCCTATCCAATCCCCATCCCCAAGTCTTCCTTGAACCATCCATATATTAGTTTCCTACAGACAAAATGATCTTTTTAATTGGTTATTGACATTACATAAATGTTCTTAATATTGACTTTTGCTGTGCATTTCTAACGTAAAGAAGCTAAGTCTGTACTTATTAACCAACACTAATACTCACAAAATTAAGATTCCAGGGACTAGAGTGCAGCTACCGAACAAGACCTAAAATATTGTTTCTGTTTATCCACCTTATAACTTCTCATGGCAGTTACAGTTACTATTCCTTCTAAAATCACAAGTATCAGGTTCTAATTTTCACTAACTTCATGAACATTGAAAATAATAATCTGTATAACCATGCAGATCAATAAACTGACATTCTGTTTTCCCAGAAGAAAGAACTCAAATGCTCATAGGGGAACAAGAAAGCTTAAAGCTATAGAAGCTCCAATGGAGTTATTCGGAAAGCCATGGGTATTTTTTTTGCAAACAAACTCCACCAAGAAATGTTTTGAAAAATCTTTTTTATTTTAAGATATCATTCAACAATTTTGAGGTCATAAGAACAACATATCAGCAAAATATACATCACCTAACACATGCATGTAAAGATGCAATTATATTTATTCCAACTCCATGTTCAGGCTTTGTACATCCGAATACAAGGCTTTAAATTATGCTTGCAGATCTAACTTGAAAACAAGCAGAATAAAAAAGACCATAATTTTAAAGCACCTTTCACTTCCATCTCAAAAATCAAAGAAGTTTACTTCATAACACAAAGCAAGAAGAAGAAAAGGAAAGATACAAATGGCAGAAAACGCACGTAAGATAGGGTTCCAAACCCATATTATTGGCTCCAAAAAAAAGTTGGGATCCTAACTCCCAAGGCATTGATTGCACATAATCATACTTTTAAAGGATCATATTCCTGCAAATGCAACTACATTGAAACGAAGAACCAAATCAAAATCCTGCAAATTACCCTGACCTAACAACCAGTCACCGGATGACTGAAACCAACAATTTTCTTCCCAAAGCAAACAAGTAACAGCTAGCTGCATTAGAAATGCCAAAGCTTCCAAATATGTTAATGCATAAGAAGACATTTCTTTGTCTGTCTAAAACCAAAAATCTACTTTGAGAATAAGGGCTAGAGAAAGGTCGACAAATAGCAAGATCTTCAAAAGCATGCAAAATATTGACTGGTAATAACTTGAAAATATATGTAATAACTTGTATGGTGTCTTTAACCTGCAAAAAGAGGAGTAAATGTTAAAATGACACACTTTACTAGTAAACCTTTCAGGTCCACTGGATGAAAAGGAATAGATTAGTGAATGTGATAAACCTACATAAAAACTTCTAACTCCGTCATGTCTCATAAATAGTCTAGGAAACAGCTTAGGAGAAATCTCATCTCCAAGCATCACCATTTTCCAACCAATCTTAAAAAGTTGATCTGAGACATAACAAAACCTAATTAAAACCAATATAAGTCAAAAATGAAAAGAGTTTGGAGAAGAACCTAGTGTCGAAGAGAGCTGGTTTGACTGGGAAGAAGCCGAAGACAAAGAGAGAGACCGATGATTTGATAGTCAGATCTGGAACATGAGGCAAAAAAAGAAGAAAAGAAGAGAAGAGACAGAAAGTTTGACAACGGATTGACCATGTAGCAGAAAGTTTGACCAGACACAAAATGAGTACAAATAAGCACAAACAATCAAACATTCAAAATTGTTCTCATAAAAAATAGCATGACTAAAAAAAATAGACGATAAAGATTGGAAACTAAAATGTGAATATTGTATATAGTTACTGTGAGGAACACCAACAATGGCATGCATATAAATTCTTTGCCACATCAATTTCATCAAAAAACTATCAAAGAATGCCAATTTAGAGATCCAAAATATTAAGCCATTACAATTTTATGTCACGCCAATAAAATTGAGGGAGAATTACAAAAAATACAACAAAAAACATTAAAACCCACAAACATTTAAAATCATTTCATAAATGGAAACACGCTAAGATAATATTTCAGAAATGCCTCAATTTGACTATTTTTTTACCATGTGTTAACCATGTAGCAGAAAGTTTGACTAGACACAAAATGAGTACAAATGAATACAAATACAATATCAACAAATGCATACAAACTCGGTACAAATTAAGTACTTTGACCACGCCCAAAAAACGTTTGACTAGGCCAAAACGAGCACAAACTGAATACAATACCAACAAATGCATACAAAACTGAGTACAAATTGAGTACTTTGACCACGAGTCAGAAAGTTGGTCATGCTTTGACTAGTAGTGAGGAGTACAAAACAATGAATATTGTCACAACCCAGGGTTGGACCATGAATGGTGTATGAGACAAACCGAACCTTAAGTCCGGCCCATCCCCAACAAACCTCGGAAGAACAAAACTTCTACCCATTTCATAATACTAAGGCATTCTCAAACCAAATTATAAAAAATAATGTTTAAAAAATAAAATAAATATCAAGTACAACAAAATATATACTCTATGAAAATAAGTGTAAAACATTTGTAAATAAATCAGATAAACAAAATATTGTTATACATCCCGAAACCCACTAATAATTTGTGTGGAGCATGTAGCAAAACATATAGACTAGGGCCTAAACAAAAGGGCACTCATTACTAAATAGAATACCTAACTGAGCGCTGAACGTCATACAATCGCTATCACTAAAATAACCTAGAATGTTAAGCAACAAATGAGGTAAGAATACTCAATGAGGGACAACACTCTGGAGCACCTCTAGGACCTTACATAAACTGTTTTGAAAACAGTTTCAGAAAATATCGTATACATGTATATACTTATACAATATTAATATACATGCCATACATACTAGTATTTGTTCAAAAACCTTTTTCAAAACATTTCACACAGAAAGAAAACATCACGTAGTCAAACATAATAAATATCATATAGATATTATATTGAAAACATCATGTAATCAACAAATACTACATATACAAAGTTCAAAACAAATGTTGCTATCACTGATCATACGCCCATAATATATTGCAATTGTGCCAAACAAGATCACATATAGACTAGCAACCTTAAGATTCAAAATAGTACCTGGATCAAAAGGGCCAAACAACTGTTGACCTTAAGGCTCAAATGGTACCCGACACCCTAAGGGTCTCAAAGTTGAACCAAAACAAACATTGATCATAAGAGTGTATATGTGAACATTGCAGTCCACAGGTTCCAATGGGATACACTGCTCAAGACCACAATAAAATATAATATAGGAGTACGATCAATAATATAGTCTCACTAACGCATACTTTAAACATAACCAAACATTTAAATCAAAAATCATATCTGAAAAATTATTCTAACAGAATAATAGTCAAGGGAACAGAAACAGATAAAAACAGGTCAGACAGAATTAGAATCGAAAATGTGGACTACTGCCACTAGAAGATAGATCACGTGTGTTTACGCTAGACACACGGGTTACCATGTTACCTTGGCAACTAGGTCTTCTAGAATATTGGTGTACAAAGACTACATTTATCTCTGTAGCATAGGTGTCCCAAGTTGGAATCAATTATACAAAAATGTTTTAATTAGATAGATAATCATGTCAAACCGACAAATAATAACAGAGAGTATCACTACTCACGTGACATCAGAATAATTTAAACAGAGACAATAATAAACAAACAAACATGCAAAACAAACATTTAATTGCAGATGTTATTACAAATTTTATTATGATATATAATATGTTATTCAAAGTATGGGTTACTGAACATAATATCCAATATTCAAAATTACAATTTTTTTATCAAAATCATTTTAAGCAGATAAGCATGCAGATCAGACTATTAATTTCAGAAAAATATATATTTTCGTAAATTAGATTATTTACTACAAGAAAATATATAATGTTAAACAGAAAATTTAATAAAAAAAATATAATATATTTAAAATAGATTTCTTATTATAGAAATTTCACATAAGCCATATTTTAGGAACTTTTAATCCTTTAATTAGTCTAGATTACAAGGCAGAGTCAGAGCATAACAAAAAATAATATAAGTTTAAAAAACACTACCTATGTGTCTAGGATAGTATCCAACTCATATGGATGCCAAGCCAAAGAATCTAGTCATACACCACTGGTGGATGGCTGGTAAAGTCAGATACCAAAGAATACTGAAGATAGGCATCATAACAGAGTAAGATATGCTAATTGTGGCAATTCTGAAACATGCAAGAAAATGAAGATGCAAACCCAAACCCTCGACGATATCGAAAATCTTATTACGAACAAATATCTAACCTTTCCTTGGAAATCAGATGTTCGTAAAACATAAGTCTTAGTCCCTCAACTTTTAAACAAATTACAACTTAGCCCCTAAGAGCTCGACATATTACAAATAAATCCCAAACTCTTGAGAAATTACAAATCAGTTCTCCAAATATTCTATATTTATATTTCAGCCCTAAAAAAATCATAAATTTATATTATATTCCTTACTATGTAATATCTCGCTTGTTTTGACTAGGTTTCTACAGCAATATGTTCAATTCCAACTTGATTCCAACTTGTTTTAGATGGTGATTTGATGTTTGGGAATGTTAATTGAATGTATTTTTGAAAGATTAGGTGTTATGGAACCTTACAAATGATTCGGAACAAGTTTGGAAGCGAGAAACATTGAGTGTGAGTTGAAATGCAGGCAACGTACGTTAGAAACATTGGTAACGTAAGTAATCTGGAAAGTGAAGAATTACATATTTAAACATGAAGCTTACATACGTAATTCATATCTAACGTACGTTAGCATAAGGTTACGTACGTTAAATTTCATTTTTTCATATCTAAAGCTTCTGGACGTATTTGTGACCCCAATAACGTACGTAAGCAACTTGGCAATGTACGTTAAGGCCATATAATGTATGTTAAGGTCATAATAACATATGTTAGCTTTTGAAAACACTGATACGGTGGGTTTCGATCTGCAACTTCTTTAAAACCCCCAAACTGACCCTCCTTCATTCATTTACTCTTCCAACCACCAAAAATACTCTCAACTCATCTCTCAACGTCTTCATTTGTTTCTATAACATCTATTGACATAAGATCAACCTTCTTTTAAAATTCAATCACTATTTTTTGAATCAAAAAATAAATTTCTAAACTATTACTATATGTAGCATGTATATGTATGTACTGTGTATATTGAATGTGGTAGTTTTCGAAAATGTTTTCAAAATGGTTTATGTGAGGCCCGGAGCCGATCTAGAGTGTTATCCCTCACTGAGATTTCTCACCCCATTCCCTAATATTTTTCAGGTGATTCCTTTTGACTTCAGCAACCATCCGACATCCAGATACTCAGTGAGGCATCGTTGATTTGGTTAGTTGATGCCCTTTTGGTCAGGTTTTTCTATTTTGATTAGGGCTTCACACTAGATACTAGTAGGTTACTAAGGTATATTTTGCATTGTAGATTACTGCATTTACTTATTAACTTTTATTACTATTT
>CAODLS012762762.1:0-13700 GCA_948243855.1 Flueggea neowawraea
CAACAAAAACCAACTCAAATCCATCCAAGAATCACAGAAATCCGAACCCAAAAATCAAAATTTTGGCCAAAAACAGAAAACCACACAAAACCCATCGGTTTAACGATGAAACCAAGCAAAAACAAGAGAGAGAAAGAGAAAATCACCTTATCTTGGTGTGGAAATCGAATAGGAACGAAGAGAGAGAGAGTCCTGAAGAGAGAGACACGAAATTCTGGGTTTCATGAACAGTGAAGTCGAAGAAAGAAGATGAAGGTCGGTTGGTTTGGTCGGTCGGGTCGGCTGGATTTTAAAAGAAGATAAGGGGTAGCAGCAGCCAAACCGAATCTACTGATCAGTTCAAACTGAACCAGTCGAACCGAACCAGCCAACCAACCCAACAGTCAAAACCGAACCAATTCAAAAATTAAACTTAACTAAATCAGACCATAAAAAAAACCCAATTAACCTACTAATGAATTTTGCAGTCATCTTCAAAATCCAAATCATTTCACAAAAATAAACCAAACCAACTTAGTATGAATCAACCCAATCAGTTAAACCAGTGGACCAAAATCGGTAAACCAAACCAGTAAATAACTCAACCGAAAGTCACCCCTCTTTTCTTCCATATTTTATTTTCAATTTTAATCCATTTTTCACTTATCCAAAACACTGCCAAATCACTCATAATCTTCATTAATCACCCAATTAACATCAAAAATATAAAATTAACTCTTCAATCACCAAAAATAAAAATTCAAATTTTTACTCAAAATTATTTAAAATAATTATCCAAAAATAATTATTTCAAATATAATTATCCACTAATAATTATTCAAAATAATTCCTCCAAATATAATTATCCAAAAATTCTTATCAAAAAAATATACGGGATATTACACCTGTAGCATAGACGTCCCATATATATACAAAATCCACTCAGACAAGCAAATATATTAAAGCATAAAACCAGAAAACTGTTACATATAACAGTTTAAGAAAATACTAAAAATCAATTATCACATAACTAGTTTAATTAACTAATCTGTAATATGATCTATAAAAAACATATATATAAATATATATTTAAAACCAGACAAAATACTTATTTCAAAGCAAAGCATTTATTTCAAAACCAAATGATTTCCAAAGCAGAAAGTATTCTTAAATTCCAGATAGAATACTTATTACTAAAAATATAATAAACTTAATAAAAAAAATACTAATTCCAGGAAAACATAATAATTTTCAAAAATGGTTTCCATAACAGAGATTTTCACATAATCAGATTTTATTATTTTCAGATCATTATTAATACTGGATTGCATACAAAGATCTGACATATCAAAAATGTATAGGGTTCAGAAGACACAACCTATGTGTCTGAAGTTGTCATTGCACTCACCTTGACACCGAGCTAATAATCCAACTCACGGTCCACCGGTGAATGATTGGTCATCTCAGAAATCAAAAAAAGCTTTGAAATAGAGACAGATCACAACAACTCAGATATGGTAACTATGACAATATAGAGTATGTATGGAATGCAAATGCAAAATTAGACCTCGAAAATGTGAGAAATTCTATTTCAATCAAATATCTCAAAATATACCAATTAATCTCCCATTTATTCAAAACCCTATTTTAGTCCCCATAATTTGCAAAACATCCAAAGTAGTCCCTCTGAACCAAAGCTTACTCGAGTTAACAAAATACTTAACTCGAGTAAGATATACATTCGGCTTACTCGAGTTAACTACAATGCTTACTCGAGTAAGACTTGCATCAGTGCTTACTCAAGTGAGCTAAAAATCTAACTCATGGAAGACATATCATCCAATTACTCGAGTAAGATATATACTTACTCGAGTAAGATGCTTATCCAGACCCAGAATTTATCCAACTCCGAAATACGATTTAAATCCACTTAATTCAGTTCCAACCAAGCTTAACTACTTAAATTAATGTTCTATCAAAACCCATAAACCATCAGAACCTCATAAATCATTAAATCTCTCACCAACATATCCGAAATCAATCAAAACCTTCATTTGTTCACGCTCTTATAAAAATTCAACTATTTCAATAACAAACCAAGATTAATTCGATATAGAGCAACCTAACTCCATCCATATCATCAAGTAACAAAGCACAGACTTACTAAAGTTCAATAACAATCAATTACATCAATGGAATTTACATCTTAAAGATGCTATATAACCAGAAATGAGAAAACCAAATAAGAGAAGTAATTTTACCTCTGAATCTTAAAGAAGTGGATGGAATAACAAAGGGAAGGGAAGAGGAACGTCTCTGAGGGTTTAGGAAATGTTCTGGGTATGAAAATGACAGACAAAAATCAAATAACCCCATTGAAATACGCATGCACCGACTGCACCGCTCACCCAGAAACATTGCTTACTCGAGTAACAAATCGGATTACTCGAGTAAGACACTATCTTCAGCATGAAAATAAGGCTTCACTTACTCGAGTAACTTCTCACTTTACTCGTGTAAGACACCCACCATTTCACTCGAATTACACAACATATTACTCGAGTGAACTAGGCTTTCAGAAGAAATAAAAATTTCACCTCTACTCGAGTGATCCTTTCCTTTACTTGAATTATCAAAGCTTCATATTACTCAAGTAACACTTCATTTACTCGAGTAACCATATATCTTTCTCAACAAATCTTAAATTCACTCAAAAGTTCATCAATGAATTGAGCGGGCTGTTACAATAAACATGGCTATGGTGCTTTTATTTTTTGAACTGGAAGCAAACAATGCATTAATTCAAACAATATACAATCTAAGCTAAGGTCGAAGAAAGAGCAGCATCAAAAGGGTCACCCGAAACCTTGTAATCAAGCAAATCAATAGCAGCACGCGAAAGGCAATGTGTAAATCGATTTGCAGTTCTAGGCGCAAATCTTAAACTGACATTACAAAAATCATTAAGCAAACAACAACAATCAGAGGCAATTAAATAGAAATAAGAGTTGTTGACGCCACCATTCATGATAGCCTGAACAACAACCAGAGAATCCGATCCTACCTCAACTCCATCAATCTTCAAATCCTTTAAACAACTGCGAACTTCTCTAATGCACCGGATCTCAACAATTTTTGGATCCATACTGTAGTTGACTGAACAAATAAGAATAGTCACAACATTTTTATTCTCATCGCGAATCACACAACCAAAACCCATCCTGCTATGGTGTGTTTATAGTCATGCATTTGTGTGTTTTTAATGGTTAAAATTTATTTAAATTTAAACTAATATCTCAAATTGTATTATTTGTCATTAATATATTAGTACAATTTAAACTGTTAGATTATACCAACACATTACAAAGATCAAATTAAAATAATATAAAAAAAATTAATTGTTAAAAACACATAAAGTAAATAACTATAAATACACCATAGTCATGTCCCATCTCTTACCTCCTCTTTTCTTCGTTGTAGGTCGGACTACAATCTAGTATTTATTTCTGTCCTTATACAATTTTTCTGTTTAATTACTTTCTGACCAAAAAAATTATATTTTATAGTCACATAGCTATTCGGTATAATGAGTCCCATGGTGTATAATTTACGTTTGCAGCGAAACTTGATTTTTTTTTTCAGTCGAAAACCAAACTTGATGTTAAAACATAGAATATAAATACATAGTATGTTCATGTTGTCTAATTTTCTTTTTATAAATATATGAGGACATTTTAGTAACAATAGAGAAATAGTTTCAATTCGTAAAGCACATCAAATAAAAAATTTATTTCTAAATAAAATATTTCAAATTATATAATATATAAAATACCAAACAGAGGAATTCATTAGTAAATTAATTTTCTTATAAATTTTATTTCATTTACAAATAAAATTCATATTCATTTCTCAGCAAACAATGTGTTAATGTGTTAGTGTATAGATAGTAAAAAATAATACAATTGGCTTCCTTTCTATTAATTTTTATGTTATGATTAACATTTGAAAGTAAAATCAAGCAATAAATTCAATAATTATGTGATATAATTGTTATTTATCGATGTTAATTATCATTTGTTAAAAGTTTAATGTATAATCATAACATTTATAAATGTCAGAATGCGGAAAAAAGTTTTTTGGACACTTTTATCATTTTTCTCAATTCTAAATTACTATAATTGTTGAATAATTAAAAACCTTTTATTTTTAAATGGATTTAAAAATTTTCAGATAAGTATTCATTTAGATCATTATTTATCTCTATTAGTGTTAAAAGATATTTGGCACCAAAAGTATTTATCTCTATTAGTATAACTAATTTATATCTTAGACATTTGATTTAAAATTATTCAGATAAGTATTTATTTTTATTTGTATTTAACAATATCTGGCACTAAAAGTATGTTGACTTCAGTTTTGATGATGATAATTGCAAAACATTCATGAAAGAAGTGCAAAGTTGTAGACTTAATGATATTTGGCATCAAAACACCTTGTCGATTCAATAAAGTGCATTAATGAAGAACAAAACACCTTAATGATCATCAAGGCACATAGAAGAGCTTCAAAATGGCATCTAGGTGCGCTAAAGAGAAACCAACTGGCGTAGATAATGACTGAAACTTACTGGCATATCTCTCCTATTTGTCAACGCGCGCTAATAGTCAAGAATGCATGTTGTCGAGGAATTAACTCATAACTTGTCCAAACCATTGCGTTGAGGAGACGATGAAATCAAGAACGCCCGCTATCACCGTTGAAGAAAGATGAACAACGCGTGTTGTTGGTGTATAATGCACGTTGATGAGTTTTAAATGGAAACAAAGATGAGACGCTCATCGGGAATCAAAATTTGAATATTCTCTGATATGCTGGCGTGGATTTCAAAGGTGCAATCTTGATTATATTTGACAACGCACGTTAAATAACGAACAAGGCACGTTAATGGATATCTGTGTGAAAGTGCATACTCTGGAATGTGGAGCAAGGCACACTAATAATTCATTAAGGCACATTGAAGAGTTGATCAACGCACGCTAATGACTATCTAAGCATGTTAATGATAGTCGTTTCTCCATCAGAAGTACTGCAACTTCAACAACACACGCTGATGGTCAATAACACACGTTGATATCTGATGCATACTTTAAGAACGCGTGTTAATGGAAAACAACGCACGTTAATGATGATGATGTCAATTAAAACAGAATTTTCTATTTTCTCACAACGACTACTTCTATGCTCCAATGACTATATTTCTAATAGTGGCTATAAATAGACGTCCTAAGATAGAAGAGAAGTAAGAGATATCCTTACTAAAAAATGCTATTCATTTTATCTCTCTTCTTTACCTTTCAAACCCATTTGAGCTATTTATTTGCTATATTATTTCTGGGTCTGTTTGAGCTTTAATCTGCTATATCTTGGGTTGATTTTTGTATCAAGCAAGATTGTTTGCTTGGGGTATATAGGTTTTCTTATTGTGCCTTAGAAAAATAAGAATAGTTGCTAGTGAGCTTTAAAAAAACCAAAGATGTAGGTTTTCTAGTTTGTTACTTACAAAAACTAGAGGTTTGGTTTGGTTATTTTGTCCTGAAAATAAGTGGTTTCGGTTTTCTAGTTGAGCCTACAAAAACTAGAGATTTAGTTTGCTTGTTTTGTCTTTAAAACAATGTATAACTGTTTGCATGTTGAGACAAAAAAAGTGTTGTAAATGGTTTTCCTCCACCCGAAAGCGAGGAGATAATGGATTGAAATTCTCTAGTGGATTTAGATGAGTGGACGTAGGTCAAGGAGGACCGAACCACTATGAATCGTATTTGTTTTCTCTTCTCTTACTCTCTCTTACTTGCTTTGCATTTCCATTTAATTTACTTGGTTGTTTGTAGATTGGATCTTTGATTTTAAGTTGATTCTGCATTTAAATTTGATTTTGGTTTAAAAGAACTTTGTTACTTATTTTAGTTTGTAAGAGATTTTCAACAAAGTTTTTAATTTGCTAAAATCCAATTTACCCCTTATTGAATTGTCGTTCCATATTGGGTTTTCAAAGTATTTATCTCTATTAACATAACTAATTTTTTCTTTTATCAATAAATTTAAATTAAACAATTATGATTAGGATGAACTATTATTTGAATATTATTATTGTGTTGTATCTGAATATTATTATTAGTAGGATAAACTATTCTTTTATTATGGATATCCATAATAGTAATATTTTATTTTAAACTTAAAGATTGTACCTACATGGAACATAGTAATATTATATGTAATGTATTAAAAAGTATATTCAGCTTACAAAAAAATTAAGAATATTCGATTAAGTTTTTATTATATAATTTTATTTTTTTCTTATTTTATGCAATGAAAATTGCCTAATAAAATTTAAAGGTATATATTTATATTAAAAAATAATTAAATTGTAAATAATTTTTTTAATAATTTGCAACACACGTACTAGTCTTATTAAAAATGTGTATATATATATATATGTGTGTATATATGTTATTAATTATTTAAATATTGGTTCCTATAAATATTTAATTCAACATCAAAAGAAGTAATTAGAGCAGGAATGAGAGAGAACGGATCAAGTTGCAGAACTGTAATTATTTTGTTAACGACATATTGGTTAGATCGTGGAAGCCTATAGTTAACTATCGAAGATGACCGGCGTCGACCTACTTGCCCAGCATCATTGCGGAAATCATAAGCCGAAACTAATCAACACGCTTGTCATTTTAATTGCCGCAGCTGTTCAGTTGGTTGATGGAGCTGAACCAAAAAAATCCAACAAACCTTACCAAACATTGAACCGACTCAACCATCCATTTGCTTTCGTGCTGAGTTAATTCCACGCTTAAAGGCTTGTCAACCATCAAGCTGATCATTAAAAATTAATTGCAAGGATTAGGGTTGTAAATGAGAAAAACGGCTTGTGAGCAAGGCGGTGTTTGACTTGACGAGTGAGTGTTTTTATTTGTTTCGATACATTAATTAACCGGCTACTTAAAAAAAATAAATTTAACGTGTAAACGAACAACAATCTAAATCTTGATTTATAAAATTCCCACATATATTGGATAATATGCGTAATTTATTTAAGTTCAAAACATAAATTAACGAACCAGTTATATTGGAAAGTAGGTTAAGGTTATGTTTTGTTTAGTAATACTTTTAATATAATAATTAATCCAACCCATTTAATGTTCATTTTTTCCGGAAAACGATGTTCATGTTAAAATAATTTGTTCTTTTAGCATCTATAATTGAAATTGTTACAGCAAACTTTACGCGGATTAGTTAGTTATAAATTCTTCGAAATAAATAAAAAACACTAATAACTCTTTGAAAAAGAAAAAAAAAGGCAGTTATCAAAAAGAAAAATGAAAAAAGAAGAAGAAGAAATGCGAATAAAAACAGAAGCTCAATTAAGTTATCGCTTGACTACGTGGTGCTTGATGAATGGATGAAAAAGCGAACGCTAGGCGCGAATCTGGATCATGCTCCACCGAATTGATGCTCAAATCCAAAAAGGGTAGTTTTAAATTTGAATTGGAAGAGAGACGGATTTAAGCGCGCGGGAAGATCACTCTTCTTTGGCACCAACACAAACACTCAGAAGAAGATCGCAAACGATCAAATCTCACTCTCAGCTCCAAACAAGAAGACACTTCACTCACATCACATAAACCAATCCTAGCTACAATGTCATCTGTGAAAAAGAGCTCCAAGAAACGACCCGCTGAGTCCGTTGTCACCAAGCTGAACTCCAAGTTCCGAGTCGAGGACGACGTCGATCCCCATCTCTCCAGGTTCGTTCTCCAGTCACATCCTCTCTCACGCTATTTTCTATGTTTTTCTTCAACTTTAATGTTTATTTTTATATGATTTGATTTAATGTAGCGACATTAAGGGGATAATGTCGGCGCTACACATGATTAGAGAGAAGGCACAAAAGGACGGCCAAAAGAAGAACGAAGAGACGATATCCAGGTGAGCGCGTTCTGTTCTTTCGGCTTCTATTGAGTTTTCGAATCATCGTGGAGTCTGTTTGGACCTTTCAGTAAATCTTATTCGCTAATTCCTTTCGTGCAACTTGAATCATTCCTACACATGCGATTCTAGTGATTCTAGATAGTTCAGATTAGCATTTTTTTTTTAATTTTCTCTTAGATAAGATGTGGAGAATTGACGTGAGTTTGTTTTACTGAGATTTCAATTTGCTCTGCTCTTCGATAATCGTCGGATATTGATTTGGACATATATTAAATATAATATGAATTGGCGACAGTGTAGCTTCTGAGATCAGGTCAACAATCGATGAGTTGAAGTCCAAAATTGAGAAGGACAGGTACGCTTTGAGCTTAACAATAGACACATTGATCAGATTGTGCAGTTGTTGCAACAATTCGCTTTCTCATTATTCTGACTTTTATTATTGTGGCAAACAGACAAAATTTCTCCAAGGCACTTTCAAAGAGCTCGAAGGAGGTCAGTGGAAGCCTAAAAATTATATTAAGAAAAAAAAAATGTGGAGTTATCCTGATGCTTTCACCGCAAAAATATGATTTTCATCATCTTATGCTGCAGTGTGAAAATTGCTTGAAGAATGAGACCGTCAAGTTTCAGGAGATATACGAGAAATTTTGCAAGGGGAAAGTCGCACATCTTCAGGCCATGAAAGGTTACATCCATGAAACACCAAATTTTGTTGTTCTTTTAAACTTTTTATGTGTGAATGAGACGTTTCATTGATTAGCTTAACTTTTCTTAGCCAAAATGGTACAAAAGTAGTTTCCAAAGCGTAGAAGACTAGAAGCAGGCAAGCTCGTTAATCGCGCTGAATAAACTGGCTCCAAGAATCATGATTCTTGCCAGGGAAGATAAAGATTAATAAAGGTTTTTAAATAAAAACCGAGCAGTTTCTCGTAATTTGAATACTTTAAAAATGAAAAAATTATTTATTTAAAGCTGTTCGGTCATTTACAGAAAAATTATTTATTGAAAGCTGTTCGGTCATTTACAGGGGATTTTGCTTGAATTAGAAAATTTAAGCATGTTAACAACGCTGTTAGGTCATAGGTCACGTCCAATTGTTCATGTTTGTGCATTGGAGTCGCTTAAGCATTAATTAACTCCTTATTTTCTACACCTTTAGCAATACTAGGATTATTGAGATGTGTCCTTAACGTTTTCACTAAAATCCACACCTTGTGCATTGGAGGTTCCGTTTAAGGATATTGCAGAGATTGTGGCATTAAACTTTCAGGGAAGTTAATTTATTGAGAATTGTCTCAGGAAGAACCTTTGAAAAATTCTCTCGTCAATTGCATATTGATAGATTTGACGGCTATGATTAGTTTGAGAATTGGTGGAATTTACTGTTGGTTGACAGATACTATTTCCAAGTTTGAAGAGGACAAGGAAAGACTTTTCATGAGATATGAACAACTTAGTGAGTGCTGAGTAATCAAGAGCCTTTTTTCTCTTGTAAAACACATTTATGTGCGCTAATTCTGCAATGGGTTGATGACAGGGAAGAAGGAGAAAAGTATGATATCTGAACATGAAAAAACTTGTGCTGATAAGATTACTAAATTGGAGGAGTCCTTAAAACAGAAGAAGCAGGTAAACTCGCTTTAGGCATCAGGTCTTGAATTGTAAAAGATGTCTTCTCTTTTATCTTATCATGGTTTCTTAATCTGAAAAACAGGGCGACAAGACATTCAGCATTCTGAGGAAAACGCTTGGTTCGTTCTTTGATGCCTCAGATGAGGACTTCCCAGCAGATGATTGAATATTCAGTGGATTTTGCTGCAGGACCCCAAGTGAATAAGCTAACCGAATCCTTCCCACCATCAAATGCAGCCTATGGTATCCCATTAAAATTGTAAGCGTTCCTTACTATGAACTGAATTGTCTTTTCTAGTTTATAAAATGCAAATACCTAGCTATAGTAAATATTGTTACATGTGAGGTTTCTACTACTAAACTCCTTGTCAGCTTGATCTAGTAAATATAGATCATACTCGATTGCACTTAATTTGACTAGTTCAATGCAGCATATGCAAATTGATAAGTATTTTTGGATTTTAGCCCTTTCTTTATTTACTTTGATTTTCTTAACATGGGAGACAACTCTAGTATTATTGTGCTACAATCCATATTCTATTCGGTGAAAAGAAGTTGACACTATAAGTCGTTGAGACATCTAATCGTGCTTAAAGTAGTTTGAATTAATCAAACATTGAGAACGCTTTTCAAATAGGCTTTTACTAATTCAGTTAGATGATTCTGTCTGTGACTACCACTACTCTGTTAACTACGATACTAATAGAAGTAGTCTTAGTCACACAGTGATCAGAGGCTTTATTGCACAGATGAAACTAGTGCACTTCACAAAACTTTTAAGAGTGATCGCCTCCGGATTAGAGCATTAGTTCACAAAACTTTAAGCAAGGACAAACCTTCTAGATTGGCATGCTGTTACATGAAAATTTAATTATTCACGAAACTTTACGCGTCAAATTAAACACATGGTTCAAAAAATGGAGCCATAAATTCCAAGCATGTTTTCTACAACACGACGTCTCTGCTATGATCCAGTTCTTAACCTTGTCAGCCAATCTTTAAAGTTCAAACTCCTGTATAAAACATGTGAATGATGTATTCTTTAGTAAGACGTTGGAAAAGACGCATTCTCATCTGGAATTTAAAGTTCCAGTGTCACTTAACCAGCATTTTCAGTTCATAATCAACAGGAATGAAGAGTTTTGAAAGTAATGACATTAAATTTTTAGTGGTGATGTTGGCAGAAAAGGTCATCTCAGGTTAGTTGCGAACCAAGAATCCAGACTTAAGGTTCACACAATTCATTCTGGTCTCTCCTTAGTCAATCAAGCGCGCAAATATTGAAATACCCTGAAAAGAGAATGCGATCTTTTTTTCGGTTGTTCAATTTGTAGATGCTGCAGAAAGTTAATTAACCAAAAAAAAAAAAGAAAGAAAATTCCATTTCGAAAGGAGCTTGAAGAGCTGCTAAACTTAAATTAACAGAATTGGGCAGGTCAAATCAACTTCCGACTTCCGTAGCTTTGGAGCCCATTGCAGAACTGTTCCTGAAGAATTTGCATGCACTTGGATATGAACAATTTACAAGGACGGCCTACTAATGCCAGCTGAGTTCTCTCTCTCCTTAATACTACCACAATCACAGGGATTCACTGCTTGTGTATTTGCAATTTCACAGCCATCGCCACTCTCAGCAGAGTGTAAACATATCAAGAAATGTATGTCTTCAATGATGGCATAGAAATCTTCTCACCAGCTCATTAGAAGATGAGAAGTAATCGGAAATCAATCAGTGGACTTTTTAGGAGTTTGGGGAGGGTGACCTTGTTGCTCAGACCACGGGGCGTTTCTTGTCGTCCTACAAAATAAATATCAGCCTATTCAGACTGCAGAAACCCTTGACATATAGAATGTTAGCAACAGCAAATACAATAAGCAACTAACAGAAAAATGACGGATTTGTTGAGAAAATTCATTGAAAAAACAACTCTAATTCAAATCTCATGGGCAACAACTATAAAAAAAAAAAATCTAGTTCCTTGGGGATTTTCAGCAAGCTGACTCCACGGGTGTTCATCACCAACCAACCAATCCTTAGCTGATATGACACAAAGACGATTTGAAAATTGGAGCGTGCGATAATAGAAACAAAACAGACTTGAGTGTTCACATACTCTGATTTCAGTCACAGAACGGCAAAAGGAACATCGAACTGACGGAGCTCCATATGGGTACATCAGCAACACAGAACAACTAACACACTTGACATGTCCAACTTCATGTGCTGATAAAAACAGATGAAAAAAGGTTCAATATACCAAGCTATGCCAATGACTACCACAGAAAATAATTTCAGAAAATTGACAGTCAATCTTTGTCAAATCTATAAAATGCTATCCTAATATGCTAATTTCAGTACGACCAAATGATAAAAAGGTGAAAGGCAAAAGAATAAACCCTCTAGTACAAAGTTAACCATCTGACAAGAAGAGCACTGGACTCGCCTAGCTCCTCTCGAGTATGAAAGCAGTTGTCGGCAAGAACCACAGACCATCTGAGCCATTTCTGCATCTGAGAACATTGAGAAAGCTCAAATGAGAAGAACTCAAGAATCTAAACAACGTTGATTAATAACCAATAATTTACAAAACCATCCAATAACACTCAGCAGCTAAGTCAATAAACTCAACATATTGAGCATATTGAAAGAAAACCAAAATTATCTCAAATATCTCAAAAATTAAAACTCAAATATGAGCCCTCGTTCGACAGAAAGAATCAGACTTTCTAATCACATCACATTCACGCTAAATATCTTAAAGCAGAAACCTTGGAGCTACAAGACACGGACTAGATCAATCACTAATGCCATCGCTTGTAGTCATAGCAATGAAAAAGGCACCACGACTAAGAAACCATTTACTGAAAAAAGAAAATAACCTGAAGGCGGCGCAGGTGTTGTCGGCGGCGTTGTTGCTGGTGGTTCCGAGGGAGGAACGGGCGACCATCCTGGTGGTGGCCCATCTTCTTCGTCTCTTTCTATTGTATTTTCATGGTTCTCCATTGACTCTCTAGCTCAGTGTCGGAGACGAGACAGTCGCACGAAATTGATACAACATCGCGTGCAAATTCAAAGCAAACGGCGTCGTTCCCAACTTCACTACAAGGACGAGGCTCTTGCGGAAAGTGTAATAAAGTCCAGTACGCACCGTTTTACTGTTCGCACATTTCGTTCTCAAGGGAATCGATCAGAAATTATCTATTTATGAAGATTTTTTTTTATTAATCCCATATTATATATAATGACATTTTTAAAATATCAATATCTGTAATTTGCTTTTACCAAATCGATCAAAAAATTCCATTTCCACCCCCACCCCCCTGTATTGACTACTGAGTAAAATGAGCAAAGTAGGAACCACCCAGCACAAAATTTAAAAATCATTGCTATTGTAATTTCCTCTTTGCTAATGGACTAATTCATGTTTAAGAAACAAGATAACATAAAGGCTCAGTTGTCATTATAAAAATCATTTCTAATATACACCAGCAGCTACACATAGCGAATTCGCAAGTGAAAATTTGATCTATTTAACATTGCATCGATTACTGCAGTAAGAGAATTAACAGCTTTCTTCAAATCTTAACGCCACTAAAAGGAACCAACTTCTTTCTTTCGCTGCTTCCACTCCAACTCCGACAAATCCGTTCCTCGTCGGTAGATCTGAAGCTACTAAGAGAGGCCAAGTGAACGAAAACATTCTACCAAAACAAGTGTCTATCTTAACCCCCTTTTTTCTTTTGGTCTTTGTCTGGGTTCACGTCTTTAGTAAGCATTCTTGGTGCTATGGCCATAGCCATAAGCTCTTGGAAGAGTAGCTTACAGGCATATGGAATGTGGACCTGCATTTGCCATCCGTCAATAAAATTAGAAATTGTTTCCAGATTCCATGATATGGTGAAAAATGCTACGTTCCATTAGTGAGACAGAAGTTTTAGACTTTCAAGTTGAGACGAGGAAAAGAAACATTACCTGGACAATGTCAGTTTTGTTCTTACAACCTCTGCACTCAAAGGAGTTCTTCTTGAGATTAGCAATGGCTATCAACCCACAACGCTCACACACACATTGACCCTGTATGCAT
>CAODLS012763091.1:0-13743 GCA_948243855.1 Flueggea neowawraea
AAATGCATTGAATTCCAAATCAGAGCATAAACTTACTAAAATTCCAAAAAATAAAAAGATAACAGGTAATAAAATCAGATTAAAAATGAGAGGAATGTGGAGACCAGACTCAAAGGATGGCGAGACGGTGACGAGAGAGTGTTGATGCAGAGGGCATTCCATCAAGATTGAATTGCTAAAGAACACAACCAACATAAATTACCCAAAAACTAAATGACAAGGGAAGTCAAAGGAAATTAAAATAAAGACAAAAGCAAAGATAAATTGCATTTTGTTCAAGAATTGATTGACTAGTTGCAATCCCCTTGCATGACCTCCTTCGTCTCAACACAACAAAACCACCAAAACCATCACCAAAATTCACTATGGTGACATTAAATAATCAAAACCCTCCCTAGTTGACGCCTTTCCTCACCAATCGCACAAACATCCTTTGAAAAATCAAACAACAAATTAAATCTCAATAGAAATCTAACAACTCACCGTTATTAAACAAAAAAAAAACTAAATCTACATAAATAAAATCTATATTTGTAATAAAAAAAATAGATCTATATTGGAAGAGAGAAGTGTGGTGATGTTTGAGAGAGAGAGAGAGAGAGAGAGAGAAGTACGATGGCATTTAGGGTCTCGGGAAGACGACCACTAGCTGTGCACATGGCTCCTCCGACCAAAGGTCCATCTCCATCGTTGATTCCGTAAATGGCGGGGGGCATGCTGAACCACAAGTCATCATTTGAATCAGGCTTGGAGGGAGTTCAATCGGTATCCACAAGCTGTCAATTGTTTTGGTTGGAGCATCAATTCTGAGAGAAAGCGTAGAGAGAGTGTAGATAGAAAGGGAACGAGAGAGAGCCATGGTGAAGACAGCTTGGGTTTAGTTCAAGAAAGATAGAGAGAGGAAAAGAAAAGAGTAAGAGAGTGAAAGAACGAGATAGCGAACCAGAAAAGAAGGATAGTGGTGGTGATGGTTGAAAAAAAAAAGGAGAAGAAAGGACACTGAAAATTGCTCTCTTTTGGAAGAACAAAATTAGTTTATTCGATGGTATCTTTTTGGTCCAAAAGCTTTTGTTTAATCAATTCTTGATTTTAGACAAACGACTAATTGTCCAGGAATAGTATTATGGAAAAAATTGTTTTGTCCCAAAAAGCTTGTTCAATCTATTGAGTACATAATTTATTGTTCCTAATGAATTTTCTATTTTGCACAAAATTAAAATGTGTCCTCAAATTTCAAGTAATTTTAGGCACATCAGTTTTTGTCCTTAAAATGTAATTTTGTCCTTAATTGGAATGGTGCCTTTCGAATTTCCACAAGTGGGAGGGGAAATTTTTCCTCTTAGCTTTTGTGGATGACACATATATTTCGTCCATAAAAATTGACATTTGTGGACGAAAGTGGACAAAATCATTTTGTCCACAAAAAATTCCGTCCCTAATTCTATTTTTTCTTGTGGTGTGGGAATAAATTTTTAGAATTTTAAAATGAGATATGAAGTTATAGAACAGTTTAGTATATTGATGTGATTGTGTCAAATTAATATTGAATTGTTTCTATTTTAGATATTTTAAAAGATACATATAAGCATGATGAAAATTTCTAAGTTACATCTCTTTCAAGTTTCAAGTGTTATAAACAGATGGACAAATAAATGAAGTGTCCCAACAAACTAACCTATAATACTGGGTCATGTTCAACCTTGAAAAGAAGTTTCAACCATTAATCGGAGATTTAACCGCAGTACTTAAATTCAGTAAAATTAAACAGAATCTGTTCTAAAAATAAACAAATAAAAGAAAACCCTCATCCACATGACACTTACGTGACATTTGGCTTCCTTCTTATATACAACGTTAGTGGGATTTGCAACTAAAAAGTCAAAATTATTTTTTAAGTAGAGTATTTTTTGGGTTTATTTTAACAAAGGAATTTAGTGATCATGGTGAACTTCAGAACAACCCTTCCAAAGTGTGGTCAAATTGGTGCAGCAGTGATTAGGAGCCCATGGAGCTCTAGGATCTTCGTCCCTGTAACAAGGCATTTCCAGGTACATCACTTTAATCATCTATTTGGATTAATTCAGAAAAATCGTACATGCTAAAATCACGTTAATTAATATATGTAAGCCAGGCAAGTACGCGTAATGAAGCAACTGCATTCGAAACAGCTACTAAGGCAACCAAACAAGCTGCTAATGATGCAACCAACGTTGGCCAAGATGTCAAAAACAAGGCTGCTTCAGCTGCTGAAGATGTAAGTGCAATGGCTCTAGCTGTTTTTTTTATATAAGTTGTTTTTTATTTAGTTTCACGAAAATTAAATCTATAATCTTTTAGTGTTGTAATTGACTCCAGTACTAATGAACTACAAACTCGTTAGTCACTATAGCTAATAATTATCTACTTGATTTGTTAATATCATTGGATGGTTAAATTGTGATTTTTAAAATATTTCTCTTAAATCTAAATAAATAAAATTATGTTAATTCGATTCACCAAATAAAATTAATCACAAAATAAATCCTTTTTCTTTTTCTGAAACACAATGTTGAAGAAACTAATGAAGGGCTAATTAAAAGTTGGGTTCCAAATGCGACGTGGTAGGTGAAACAAAAAACAAAAGAAGCTGCGAAGGAGACATCAAATGCATCCGAGGATGTATCGGAGAAAGCAAAGCAAAAGGCACAAGACGCATGGGGATCGGTTAAAGACACCACACTAAAGATGAAGGACAATATTGCAGCCACAGCTGAGGGCTCCAAACAATTCGTTAAAGAGAATGCCGAGACAGTCAAGCGCTCCATGAACACCAAAAATTGACCTTTCACTCCTCTCTCTTCTATTTTTACCATTTTTGGTCCCTACCTTCCCAAAGTTTGCATCTTTATAACTATGATTAGTACTACTCAGATATATGCACTTTGATATATGAGCTGCAAGGATGAAGCTACATGATCATTTTATCGCTACACAATTAATAAAACAACCATATTTTTAGCAGTGTAACAAAATGTTGGTTTGGTACTTGGCGTACTTAATTTGCATTTCTAAAATTTTTGTCTACTCTTAGTATATTTTCTCACACATACACCAAGCAAATTAACAAGTAACACGTGGATTAGTGTGTGGGAACATGCAATTACATTCAAGACGAATCCACCTGTCACTTATTAGTTTGTTAGGTGTATGTGTTGGGACATGCACCAAAAGTAAACAATAATTTTTCTCTGTGATTTGAAAAGTATGAGTTTGAGTATATTTATTTAACAAAAAAATTTATTTTTATAAAATCTTGCGTGATACATATGACAATATGTTATAAATTATATGCTGAAAACAAAACACAAGTGGAAAACAAAAAAAAAAAAGCTTTTCTCAACCATGTTTGTTGACAACAAAGATATTAATTAAAATATTTTATCTATTAATTTAAATAGTTGGATATGTGCATTGTTAAATTTGCACATTTCCAACTATTTATTGCCTTAAATGTTTTTTTTATAATAAAAAGAAAGTTTTCTTTTTTATTGCCTAAATGTGTGAAAATATCTTGAGCAATGAAGGTTTATTTTGCTTTCCTGATCCACTTTTTTGTGGATTAGATGAATGAATATAAAACTTGTAAACCTTTTTTATGAAATTCAAATTTTTGTCAGATAATTGAAATTGTGAAGTATGTAGAAGAATCTCGTTATACATCAAATAGACAAAAAATTCTATTGCATGTTCAAAAGAAAAGAAATTCACTAAACTATTCCGAATCCAATCGGTGATATGTATGTGAATGTGATCCAGTGTACACCAAACTTAGTAATTTTACGCATATATTCTCGCATATGCTCTGCTCTCTCATGTAATTGGTTCGAAACCAAATATTCAACGTTGGCGTCGGAACTACTCACAAAGAGGTCGTGTCACCTCCCCATTGCAGAACCAAACGACGTATGACGCAGAACCACGTGAATCGCCACCCATAAGAAAATACAACACAGACTCAATCTCAACTCGAACCCAACTCAGCTTTGGTTTCGTTTGTAATGTACGGAAATAATCCAGAAACCCTAGAACTTAAGCCAATGCCATGCCACGGTGATGGCACAACACAGACGTGGCGAAAACCCAGATGTCTGTCAGATGCCTTTCTCGAAGCATCACTGTGAACATAACCAAATTTAATCAAAGGGGTTTAGCTATGAGATAAAGACGAGAAAAAAAATAAAGAAAAGAAAGGGATCGAGAGGGTATTGGAGGATTTAAGGGAGAGGGTTACGTCAGGTTTGCATGGACACGTTGCGAGAGATTATGAACAGCGCCGCTTAAACGGACGAATCCAAACAAACCCCAGACGTGAAACCAATAGAAAGTTGGTAAGAGAGAGTAGAGGTGTGTGAAATTCTCGATAGAAGTTAATGTGCAATAAATTTCTTCATTGTAATTTGTTTGACAATTATATATTCCTTTCCATTTTTATTTAATTTTTGTTTTGCGTTGTCTTTCATTAGCCAAAATGTGACATTTGTAACAGATTTAGGATTGTTAAACTATAGAACTATTGACACTTAAAAAAATATATAGATCTATTGATTGATTGAATTACTTAAAATAATTTTTCATGTGTTAATTTAGTGAAATAATAAAAATTAAAATTGAGAAAAATTAAATTTTTTACTTGATTTATTTAAATAAAATTAATTCAATTAGAACTAAAAATTTCAAAAAAAAGCTGAAACAAAGTAGCTATATTATTTCTAGTTGAATATGTGCTTTAAGATATCATAAAGTATTAAATTATTACTTTCAGAAATCAGAAGACATTATGAACATGTTTAATTTAACTATTGTGTTACTATTTTAACTAATCAAAAGAGAACATTTTAAAATTTAATAAGTAAAGAAAATTAACTCTACTTTGATTAACCAATGGATTTGTAGTAGAATTGAAGTCAATTTTAACACTAAAAAATTGTGTGCTCAATTTTCGGCAAAAATAAATTAAAAAAATAAAAAAACTCTACTTTAATTTATAATTTTTTTGTCCAAACTATATCCAAATATATCACCGCAAGATAAGTAAGAAGACAAATCATACAATCGAAATAAAAACTGGAAAATATCAAGAAGATTCCGTTATAAATACTGATCAGCTTTTATTTTTCTAGCGGTCAATGAGAAAATTAGAAATAGAACTTATGGTTCCAAGACATCAGTCTTGGCCTATTTATAACCGCAGCATGTGTATAAGTTAGTTCTTCTTTTTCTTTCATTTTTATAGACTGTATAAGTTCAGTTCTCATACATATTAGTTTTGTATTGCAATCGGTTGCATTTTTGCACGTTCTATTGAGCATCAATTTTCGGATTGATAAAAGGTAACAAGTTATTCAAAGTTGGACTCACAAAATTATACTTCATCCATTCCATAAAAATATACATATTTTTTAAATATTTTAAAATATAAATACATTTTTTATTATATTTATTATTAATAAAATTATAATATTGTCCTTTTTTAACTAATTTATTAATTACCAACACATTTACTCAAAGGCATAAATAAAAAAAAAACATACGAAATTAAATGAGTTAAAATATTAAAACTATACTCTCTTAATTGCTGTAAAAAGTGATAGTTATTATTATTATGGGAGAGAGACATTGACGGATCTATTTGATAAGAAGTGGGATCCTTTGGTAATAAAATTGATTGTAATTATCTATATAATTTCCCTTATGTGTTAATATTGGACCCCATCAAAATTGTTAGATTACAATATTTCATTTAATGAAAAATATTCTAGCCTTACAATCTTTTAATCTTAAAATTTATCGAGATTGTATAGCAAATTAATTATTGGTAGTGTTTGTCGAATCATAAACAAGTTTTGTGCATTTAACTAGTAAGAAAAGAAATTATTAAGAAACTAAACTTTATCCATTTCAATTTTTTATTTTAAGTTTTAAGTATTTAGGCATCAACTCAAAAATTATTGTGGACAAGCGCATCGATAAAAAAAATTAGTCAATTTGAAAATAATGAGATCTCTTTAAGAAAATGGTAAGTGTATTTATTTGCAAAGTTAATATTAATTAATTTTTGAAAAAACTCATTTCATTTGTGCCATTTCGAGAATCGAATTCACAACCCTTTATTATTTGGATTTGAGTCTCGTACTAATGAATAATAAATTTAATTAAAATAATATTATAAATAAAATAAACAAACAAATGTAAAATACAATTTATTAACATGTATTTGAAAATATAGTAACTTGTAGTTAGTAATTACATATGTATTTATATATTACTTTCAAAAATATAAAAATTAATTGAGAACATATATAAGAAATTGTATATCATTGTATAATAGATGGACCTACTTTTATAAAATTCTAGATCCGCCATTGGACAAAGAGAGTAATTGATAAATGTTATTAGGCACTCAGTGCCATTGTTTATCATCTTAGTTAAAAAGAAAATATTCTTTTTCCTCCAAGATTTATTCTAGATTCCATTTTGTTTACGGTGAAATTTTGCAATCCCCTAGATGGAGGACTTGATCCAGGCCAAGGATGCCAAAAAAGGAAACCATTTGTTGTGCATGACAAGTCTGTAATGATCGGGGACAACAGAAGGAAAGGCCAATTGTGCAATTACTGCAAATCAGGACGCAAACAGAAAAAAAAAAAAAACCAAAAAGGCGAGAAGGGGACGAGGATTTGATCACCAAAAAATTGGAACAAAGAAGGAAATAACCGTTAGGCAACTGCCATAAATCCAAACATTAGAGTAAAGGGATATTTGATTTCAACAAATCTGGAATAGGAAGGCAAGTCAAAAAGAACTAGTTGATGTAAAAAGAGAAAGTCAGAGGACATGAGAGCAAGCCATGGAGAAATCAATGGGATCAGGTTTAAAGATGTTTCCTCTCTAAAGAAATAACAAGATTCACTCCAGAACACTATAAATACGACAGAAGAGCACCAAAGGAAAGACCTCCAATCCAATACTCAACTCAACCTTTTTACTGAAACATAAATCCCAGATTATGTCCAAATTAGTGTCCCAGCCATTGTTTTAGTTTTCTATTACCATCCTCTGTCTTTGTTTTTCATTTTATCAGTCTCCTCTTTCTTCTAAACAATTTCTTTTTATCAATTCAAGCGTCCTCAATAATTGTGTTTTAATTTCATCATTATTTCATCATTGTTTTATCTTGCTATTGTTGTTGAAGAGGCAAGAGACCCAAGTTGATGGTTTATGCTCTTTGATCATCACCAATTGTCTGTTTAACGAAGTCAGATTTTTTAGCACACTTCTTACTTGATTCTTTTAATTTACGGTTTAGGAAAACTTGAAATTTCATGGCACGCTCAATCAACTATCAAGGGGCAGCGTTGTCCTCTTAGTTTTCTTTCAAGAAAATAAGGGAACACATTTTATACAATTTATTTTTTTTAAATGAACAATACAAAGTTTCATTTGATGATTCAAATCATCCTCCAACAAAATCAACAATGAACAATACAAAGTTCTTAGTCGTATGAACTATAACCACAAGTTCTAATAGAATAATGTAATTACCTACCTATTTTATTGATCAAAAAAATTACGTAACTATTTAGTCCTACGATATAGCAGAATTTACAAATGCATCCTCGTATTTTGAAATCTTAATCCATCGTCCCTTTCATTTTCAATTAACAAGACAGTTTAGTCCATTCATTTACTAATCGTTATAGTCCTTCTGAAAATTGCTACATTTCCTCAAACATAAGATAAGATAAGATAAAAATTTAATACTTTTTTTTTAACCAGAATTTGGGCTACCCAAATTCCCTCTCTCCCTTTGGTATGTTCGAACCCACAATCTCAAATTATAGGAGTATGGGTCTTATCATCTCAATCAACCCACTTAATCTATAAAAATTTATTACTTAATATATCCTTTACCATATTATAACTAAAATCACCTCCATCACTAACCCAAGCCATCACCATCAGTGCTCCATCATAACCATCTCAAAATCACACCATAACCATCTCAAAATCACACCGCAACTACCATCACCACTCCAAGTTGATTGTCACTACCATTACCTCAACTCCAGTCATCTATCATTGCTATTTTAACACTAATATTTTTCTTTTTCTCATATTAGAAATCCACACTAATTGTAAACAACAAGCACCTAATAAAACTCAAAACAAGAAAAAAAAAAACAATAATTAAAAAACAAGAAGCCAACATGATCCAGTTTGCAAATGAACAAAGGAAATCGAAGCTAATCACAGATTGAACATCTTTTAAGACTAAACAGGCACACCCTCCAGTTCACATAATTAGCAGATGATTTGTTAAGTTGTGAGAGGAAGAGAAGATGAGAGCTAGAGAACGACTACGTTTGAGAGATGTAGGAGTGCAAACGAATGTGTTTGTTAGGCCTAGTTTAAAAGGAGAGAAATTTTTAACATTTCATAATTATGTAAAGTTCGTTAGTCTCATTTTTATGGTAGGGACTAACTACTAGGGTTTCTAAACCACCAGAATGCACTTGTAGAATAGGCCAAACCTAAGGAACTAAATATTTTATTTACCAATAAAGAGTATGTTAATATAAATTAACCAAAAGAGAACCATTAACTTAATTTCAAAAAGAAAAACTGTCGATAAGGCTTAAATTATCGAGATAATTTAATTTTAAACTGAAACTTTGGTGGTTGACTTAATCAATTTACATTTTAATGAATAAAAATTCAAAAATAAATTTAACTTTGATTAGATTTACTAAGAATTTATAGATTATTTACTTTAAAATAACTGCAGTAAAATCTAAATTATATTTGATCGTCAACTTATCATCTATTTAATAAATTATTTTTAAAATTTTTCTAATGATTTGAAAAATCAAGCAAGCATATGAACTTAAAAAGTTCAAAGATCATATTTATGAAATTATAGTTTGGGACCATGCCATGTATTAACCAATTTGATTAAATCCTCATTTCTTTTGAATTATTAATGTATTTAAATAAATATTAAACCTCCATTTTTATTAGATTGCATATATTTCAATTTTGAAAGTATAATACATCAGAAACAAGGGATAAATATCAAAGCACAAAATTTAAAACAATCTTTGACGATAATACAGACATATATATAGGATTATTAGACGTAACTGTTCACACTAGAACTGTATTGCATTTTGTAAGCTCTCTCTCCCACTATTTAGCAAAGGCTGAAACCACCGCTTGGTTGCACCACTGAGGAAGAAACGTATGGCCGATGGCACATAATCCGGAGTCACTCTCAGAAAGTAGCGGCACGAGGTTTTGTTTTTCTTTTCTTTTGTTCTTTCTCCCTCTAAAACTACCCTTTTAATTCTTCTTTCTATCTCTCTGTATCTGTCTGTTGCATGTGAATTGAATTTTGCGTAAACAACCAAAACACTTTGTTTGATTTTATCTGAGGAAAAAGGGATGTGCATATTTGTGAAATTTCACTTCACTCTCCTGGAAAAAAACCACAACTACACATGGGGGTTTCGAGATTTCTTTTAAAAGAGATGTCTAATTCAACATGTGCCTTTGTCCCTACTTGGTTCTTCCCCTTTGTTTTATAGTTCCACTTCAATCTCCTCTTCTTCTTCCATCTTGCTCTTCGAAGAATTTTTGGTTTTTTGGTGTTAGTAGTGTAGAAATTTTGTCAGTGAAGCGGTGGTGGTGACGGCTGTGGCTTTGGTGGTGGTGGTGAGTATTGGCAGATAGAGCAGGTGGTTTCTGTTGATCATGTTGGATCTGTGTAGTTGTTAAGGTTTTCACATAGTAGACCATTTTGCTTCCTTAATCAGATACAGTCTTCATAGTTGCACTTATCCGTACAAAAAAACCCTATCCTCTTATCTTTGATTTACTTTTTTTCCCACTGAATCTATCTGCAACCAACAGAGTAGAATCAAAAGTCCATCAACTTGCATTATTTTATATTTTTATCTAGATTTTCATCTTTTTATTCACCAAGAAAGAAAAAGGAAATAGAAAAGAATAGGAAATGAAGGATTTTCATCATCACCATGGTGAAGATCTGCATAAAGAAGTGATTGGTGATCATCAAGATGGTGAGATCTGGCTTGGAAGAGACCAAGATGATTTTCTTGATGTAAATGATGCTTCCATCTTCTATGGTGACTTCCCTCCTCTCCCTGATTTTCCTTGCATGTAGTCTTCTTCGTCTTCTTCGTCAACCGAGCCCCTCTCAAGTCCGTCGCTGGCTCCTCCTCCTCTTCCTCCTCCTCCTCCTCCTCCTCCTCTTCCGCCTCTTCTTGGGCCGTCTTGAATTCAGACGCCGAGGAGGATTTTGAGAAGAGGAACAACAATTGTAATTACCATCATGAGCACAACAGTGGTGGTTATCCTCAGGAGTATCATAATCAAGTTGAACATCACGATTTAGTTGAAGCAAACACAGGGGCTTTGTCTTCCACGGCCTCCATGGAGATTCCTCAGCCGTCTGATCAAGGAATTGATGGTGTTGATTGCATGGATGTAATTGAGACTTTTGGATACATGGATCTACTCGAGAACAACGATTTCTTTGACCCATCATCTATGTTTCAGGCTGATGAGAATCTGTTTGAAGAATTTCAGCAAGAAGAAAAGCCATAAATGGAACAAGAGCCTCTGCGAAATGACAACGATCAAGAGATAATGATAGAAGACAATATTAGTACATAAATTGAGCAAAGTGGTGTTGGCGGTGGTAATGGAGGAGACGGAGGAGGTGCCGTGGCGTCGGATGATTTGGCAATGGTGTTTCTAGAGTGGTTAAAGAGCAACAAAGAGACGGTTTCGGCGGAGGATTTGAGGAGAGTGAAGATGAAGAAGGCAACAATAGACGGTTAGGAGGAGGCAAAGAAGGGATGAAACAGTTGTTGAAACTCATTCTTGAATGGGTTCAAACCAACCATCTTCAAAGAAGACGACTCAGAATCTTCACCTTCCATTAACATCCCTTTTCAAGAGCATCTTCAAAACCCTAACCCTACTACTAGCAACCCCACTCCAAATCCTTGCAACCCCAATTCCCTCCAACCCGACCAAATCGCGGCTTGTTTCGGTCAGTCTCCATGGATTCCACCCCGCAACAGTTTGAACCGGCCACGGTTATGCCTGGTTTTCAACCGGTTCTTGGGTATGTGGGCGACCCATTTGTAAATGGAGCTCCAAATGTTAATAGTCATCAATATCCTCCTTCACAAGATTACCACATGCTTTATTCATCGCTGTCTTGGCCATCGTCACAATTTGCTTTGGCCTCTCATTATCCCTCTTTCGGAGATGGCAACATGCAACAAGCTCCGACCCACCCGAATGCTTGTGCTGGGTATGGGAATCAGTACCCGTATCAGTATCTGCCGGGTCATGGGGGTGATAGACTGGGCCGGTTAGGGTTGTCTGCGACGAAGGAGGCGAGGAAGAAGAGAATGGCTAGGCAAAGAAGGTTTATGTCACACCATAGAAACCACAGTAGCCACCACCAACAGCAACAACACCACAATTCCCATCAGAACCAAAACCACGGTTTGGAACAACATGCAAGAATCGGGAACGACAATGTCGCCCCTGTGGCGGCCCAACCTAATCCACCCAATTGGGTTTACTGGCCTCCACCTGCTGCCGCACCGGTTCCCTCTTCGACGGCTCCGGTGATGCCTATGGAACCACCACCAGAGGCTAATGCTGTGGAGAGGCCGGCCATGCAGAACCAGAATTATCAGAGGCAAGTGGGATCATCGGATAGACGACAGGTCGGTTACAACGATTAGAATCTTTTACTTAACTGGTTTTGTATTATTCAATTTAATGTAGTTTGTGATGGATGATTAATTAGTGTTGATCCAATTTTGAGCAGGGATGGAAGTCAGAGAAGAATCTGAGGTTTCTTCTTCAAAAGGTTTTGAAGCAAAGGGATGTGGGCAATCTTGGAAGGATTATGTTACCAAAGGTATGTACCGAATTTCGATTTAATCTCATTAATATTGTGATTAATTTCTGAGGTGGTTTTTCTTTTAAATTGACGTTGGTCTTGATTTGTATTTTTAAAAAAATTAATTGTGTATGCAATTTCTTTTAAATGTAGAAGGAGGCAGAAACACATTTGTCAGAGCTAGAGGCAAGAGATGGGATATCAATAGCAATGGAAGATATCGGAACTTCTCGTGTATGGAACATGCGTTATAGGTATTACCATTGAAATGGACATTATTTATCTACTTGGAGCTCTCTTTTTTGTCTTGTCATACTAAAACCTTTGATTTTGTTTCTTGCTTGTTTCTATTTTGGAGTTACAGATTCTGGCCCAACAATAAAAGTAGGATGTATCTTATTTGAAAACACAGGTAATTACTACATTTGAAATGTTCTTTCTTGTTTATTTTTCTTAAATTAATAAAAGTAGGATGTATCGAGTTTGCTTTTTCGCCTCTCCAAAACCAAATTTCGCTGGTTGCAAAAAAAAAAAAGGTCCACTTATTGATATCGCTGCAGAAACGTCATCAGGAGGCAAGGCCGTATGTTAGCCCATAGCCTATACACACTAAAGATGTGCCTTCCTTGTTTGGTCTGGTCAGCCCATGTATAAAAGTCAAAAAGTACTTCGTTTTTGATTAATATCATAGAGAAATAAATGAAATTTTGGAGTTTTATTTAATCTAATAATTCTCTCACAATATAGAATCATTCACTTTCATTTAGTATTTTAATGGTAGCATCTCATAATTTTCCATGCGAAACACATCATTAAAAGAAAAAAAAAAATAATTCAGAAATAGGGACCAAATAGGTTTAAATAAACAATCAAGCAATAGAAACGCAGAATAATAGAAGAGAATAATCACACAAAACACACAGAATTTATGTGGTTCGGTCAATAAACTTACGTCCACGGACAGAGAGAGCGAACGATTACTTTATTCACTATGAAGTCAGCCCAAAAAGTTACATGAGTCTTCTTAAGCCGCTATTTATATGTTTACAATGAGTTTTAGCCAAAATAGACTAGAGAAACTCTAAAAACAACCTCAAACCCATCAGGTATGAAGACTCAGGCAAGAAGGCATAAGACAAGGGCGGGGCTCTGAAGACACGGTCTTGATTCACCTTCATGTGTCGCGGATTTAGATGCACTGGCATTACACGACTTGGGACACGACCGTGTCCCAGGTCGTGTCATTCACTTGAATTTTAACACTTAGTCAATTTTACACCACTTTATCTCCAATCCGTCCCCTCCTTCCTTGACTCAACAAAACATCAAATGACTTTACAAAACTCCAAGAAAAATTAATTCAATTCAACAAAAACCCTTTCCGATCAACAAGGCAAATTACAAAGTACATCAGAGCCTTTCAATTTTGCAAGCATGTCTATGTAACGAAACTGTTCTCTATATAACACTCTAACTTGCCTAATATAAGCATCAAAACTCACCTCTTCATTCATAACTGCCTTGTCCAACACATATATCAAATCCTCCACTGCCTTGCCTTCAGCCCAACAATCCATCACTATTCTTGATTCTTCATCAATTCCCTCATAAGCAACAATGTCTTTTCCATCTTCATCACCTGAATTCGCACTGTTAACTTGCAACCAATTCACCGAAATATCAGCATCGTGCATCACCATTTCCATTCTCTTTCAGTAACTTCTTTTCATCCTCGAGTTCGTTGACAATTCTTGCAG
>CAODLS012763164.1:0-11378 GCA_948243855.1 Flueggea neowawraea
TAACTCGAGTAAATATGTGCCTATCTTACTCGAGTTAATGAACATTTAACTTGAGTAAGGCACTTACCCAGATTGTCCAGTCTGACCAAACACTCAAATCAACCGATAAAAATCTCTCCCAATCACATATATTAACTCTAGTCATCCTTCTGAACATAAATCTATACTCCAATCTATCACAACAACACAAAACCTCACCAAATCATCCTAAACCCGAATTAAACATAAAACCTAATATACATAATCATACAGAAAACATGAGAAAAGAAAGGATTAAAAACTCAATCTTACCTCAAGAAACCCAAAGGAAGTGTTGAGGAACCACTGAAGAGAGATTGGAAGCGTTTGGGAGAAGTGGTTTGGAAGAAATAATATATTTCAGTCGGTTTGGGTCTTTAAAGATGAAGAATACCGACACAATGATAACTTGAGTTGCACAATGATTAACTCAAGTTATATGGACCTCGTCTAACTCGAGTTGTATAGCTGAAAGGGGCATGATATCACGAAGTCATCATAATTAAATCGTATATTTATAGAAAATATAAATCTAGAATCAAATTCATGGTAGTGGTTACACCACTGTCAAATCATACAAAGTCAATTTCATAAATCAAAGGCAAACGAAATAAATACCCTTTATTTCATAGAAGTAAAAATTCTGCCGAATCTTCATTTAGGAGAAACAAAACATTTTTTCTTCTTACAAACCAAATACTTATATCAGCAAAACGTTTATTTCAAACGAAATCTCAAAATCCAAAACAGAGTGGTTATTAACAAAACCATAATAAATATCAAAACATGATATTCACTTTAAAACCATCAAAATTACAAAATCAAAGTATTATCAATACTTCATAGTTCAAATAACTTCCCAATACAAATTTGATCATTTACCAAAATTTCTGAAAAATTTTAGAAAAAAAAATTCAATCAAACAAGTCCTCATGTAGACCAATTTTAGGATTTTTGATTCTTAAATTATTCTGGATTACATGTTATAGGCGTAGCACAACAAAAACATATAAGTTAGAAGACACAACCTATGTGTATGAAGTTGCCATTTCACTTACCTAGAAATCCAAGCTGAATGGCCCAAACACATACCACTGGTGGTCTGCTAATCTCGCTGACCGGGATACAAAACTGAACAAATATATATATCAAACATATACATATTAGAAACAATTCGAAATGCGGTACTGTGACAATATCAAATGCATGATATGCAAATGCAAATGCGGACTCTTTACATCCTGAAAAATTTATATCAAATGATAATCTATCACTCTGGACCCAAAATCCAAAATCTACATAAAATTACAGTCCAACGACATGTCACTTGGTTCACTCACCTAGACGACTAGTCGCCTCTCTTTCTTTTTATCCGAATTTAATTTCAATTAGACACCAATTTCTACTTTATTAATCAACTCTAATCACTCCAAAGCTTCATTAATCACCCAATTAACATTTAAAAGACAAATTTTTGATTTTCCAACAATAAAAATTATTTTATAAATTAATTAGAAAATAATCAAAATTAATCCCAAAATACCGGATATTACAGCAACAGTAAATCTGCTATTGCTATTGCCAAAAATCTTTTTTTACATGGGAAGACAAAACATTTCTGGATTAAATATCATTTTGTGGGAGAAGCTCAACAAAGTAAGCAAGTGAAGTTGATTTTCTATAGATCACAAGATCAACTTGCAGAAATATTCAGAAAAGCACTCTCAAGAAGTAGGTTTGAAGATTTGAGAAGGAGAATTGGTATCAGCAACATTGAAGTCAAGGAGGAGTTTGAAGTCATGACTTTTATGCAGTTGAATTCTGCCTGTATGTATCTGTGCACATTTGTGTCCATCGTAGCTAAAGTTAAATTCATCTCAAGTTTTGTTCATATGTTATCGTTTAGTTGTAATTGTTGTCTTTTTAGTTGTTGTAACTAAATTAATATTTAGTTCATGTTAGTTTATTTTAGTTGTGGATAGTTATGTTGGATGCGTGGACAAGTAATCCAAGTACGATTACTTTTTTTGCACTTTTTATTTTACGTTTTGGACAATTTGACATGTGGTCAGCTATAAAGCAATAAAAGGCATTTCAGATGGGTGGAATTTGTACACCCGTAACAAAAACTCTTTCTCTGTAATTTTCTTCTTTTTTGTTCATATTCCAGGTTCTTCAAATATGCTAACAGATATTTACGGAGGGAACTTGAAGGTTCACTTAAGAATGCCAAAAAATCCCTGAAGTCGCCAGGTATTGACCTGGCCCTACCCGAACAGAGCAGTTTTTTTAACGTTTGATCGGTTTTCGGATCAGGTATCGAGTTAACCCAATATTGAAATTATGGGGGACGGGATGATGTCGATATTTAATATACTCGCCCAGTACTCCGTACCAAACCCAACTCGATATATATTTTGTCACGACGAGTTCCTGGACCATGACCGACGTACGAGGCGAACAGTCTGTGGAAGCCCGACCCATCTCGTATAAGCCTCAAAGAACAGAACTTAACGAATTTATTTCTAGCCATATTAAAAACACTTATAAAAGGTTAATAAGTAGAAATCCAACTTGATTAAAAACATAAGCTTTAATAATAATAATGATATTTGATAAATAATAAATCATGTTAAATATCAAATAACTCTACAACACATACACCAACAAGTAAACCGGTGTGGAGCAACTAACAAATAATAATAACTGAGCCGGAACAAAAGGGCACTGACTGCAAATGCAGAATGCCTCACCAGGTGTTGAATGCCGATAGATCGTAATGAACCAAAATTACCTACAAATAAGAATACAGGAAAATTGACAGAAAAGAAAGGGGTAAGAACCCTAGTGAGGAAACGACACTCTAGAGCGGTACCAGGCCTCACACAAACCATTCTGAAAATAATTTGAAAATATCACATGCAGATATAAGTATATATACGTATACACGCCAAGTACAAAATAGCAGTTTCGAAATCGTTCGCAAGCAAAGCAAACAACAAATGACAATCGTGCAAAATTGTTTATTTGCAATTTATAGAACGCAAATCCAAAACATTTATTTTCAAATCTCATAACACAAATATCAAAGTATTTAGTTGCAATCAGATAACTCAAATATCAACACTTCGGTTTCAAATCATATAATGCAAATATCGAAATATTTAGTTTTAAATCTTATCTCACTAAAACCAATCTAACATGGGACTACTATCAAGGTCAACGTGGACTCTGCCACAAGATCATATGTGGTCTCCACCACTGGTCCAAATACGTGGACTTCGCCACTAATCAATATCAAATCATGTGTCGAGTCGATGCACATGGCTACCAATATCCCTAGTAGATGGGAGTTCATAACTCATTGGTACCAAATGTCACGATTTACCCCCATAAATGAGTTGTCCAAAGTCACCATAATTAAATAGCATATTTGCAGAAAAATAAACCCAGAATCAAATACATGGTAGTGGTGTTAGTGTAAGCCGTAGCCCCAATATATTATATCCAGATTATATATTATCTATAAATATTATGAGGTATTATTTTATCTCATTATTATTCTTGTGCATGTTTAATTTGATAAAACATCCATGAATAGTGATTCTGCTTAAGTTATCAAATATGTGATTTGGATAGTACAACCTTGAAGCATAAAAGAATACTATTCTAAATGTCCCTAGTCGATTATTGTCATGGGAGTGGCAATAAACCAAGACTAGTATGTACTTTATAAGATGATTATATTTTACTAGTCATAGGATATGAGATATCAATCAGAGAATATAGAACATGTTAGAGAATAGTGTTTTGGATTGATCCGCTTGTGAGAATATTGCATGGTTGAAAGGTGATAAGTATTTCTCATACAACGCTTATACTTGAATCCCTCGACCTAAAATCACTATGGATTCTTAGGTGATTTCTCGTATACTTTGACATACGCCTAACGTTATTTGCAATGAGTAACAAGTATGGGTATGATCGGGTATGCCATGAATCATGCTAAGGAACATGAGTGAAGTGAAATGATTACCACTCCCGAAGAGAGAGAAGATATCACCAGCCACTTGATTAGTGAAACTGAGTAGTGTGTGACCACACCCAAACAAAGTGATAAGTGTTATCATTTGTTTGAATTAGTCAGGATCACTTATAGATCAAGAAAATGTTTTAGCATAAATAAGGGTGATCGGTTCCATGCCTTATGCTAATTTTGATATCGGGAGGTAAATGGGTTGTATAAGGTTGTAATTAGGTTATGTTGATTCGTAATCGACATTCATTTCTATTTGGGTAATCATAATGTCTTGCTAGAAATGAATTATGACTTATGGGTTTAAAATTATTTTTTTGGCCAATTGCCGACATTGAATGAACTTACATGATCGCACATAATAAAAATTTGGGTTAGGGCTAAGAATGTTTTTCTTGCCAGGCCATTAATTTATGTTAATGATTAAAGCATAATTAAAAGGGCCTAATATGAAATTCGGCACACCCATTGAGGAGGATTAAGAATTCGGCCTTATGGTGATATTATTAAGAAGAGTAATTAATTAATAAGATTTAATTAATTAACTTAAAAGGAAAGAAAAGGAAGAGAGGATTTGGGCTAAGGTTTTCTCCATTCCTTGTCGTGACCTAAAAGGGAACGAGGAGGGATTTGATCATCTCTCATATACTCCAAATTCGCCTAGGGTTAGGGTTGTGTGAAACTCCTATTTTATCTCCTTGCATTTACTAGACAAAACCCTAATTTGGAGGAAAGAGAATTTGATTCTTGCACACTCCAAATTCGGCTAGGGTTTTCCTTTTCCTACTCCAACTGAAACCCTAATAACAAATAGGAAGAGAATTTGATTCTCATTCCATCCTTGCTAGTCTAGAGTTCGGCCGCCAACCAAAAAAGAGAGAAAAAAAATCTATTTTGTTCTATGTCTTAAGATTCTGATTTTCTCAAGAAAGAAAAATAGTTTCTTTTAGTGCTAGCACACATTAGCATAACCAACGATCTTGTGTGTGCATGAGAGTAGAGGAGAGGCGTCTTTTGGCAATCCCTAGTCAATTATATTCAGCACAAATCAAAGGAAGCAATTCGGCAATTCCAGCTTTTGGAGAAAAGCAATCCGGCTAGGTTAAAAGGTACATATATTCGGCCTCCTTTTATTAATTATGATTACATATAGTGCTCCTGGATGTTTCTTGTGTGATATTATTATTTTTTGTTGCGCATATTAGATGTTTATTCGCATAAGAAACCCAACACCTATAGCTTTGGATCATATGATTACTCGTTTGCAAGACTGGAATAAAAATACCTTTGGTAACATCTTTATTAGAAAGAAGAAGCTTCAAAAAAGGCTTGATGGTATTCAGAGGGTGCTCGAATCTTGCCATTCTCATTTTTTGGTTAGTTTGGATAAATCTCTGCATAGGGAGCTTGAGATGATCTTACTTCAGGAAGAATGTTTTTAGAAACAAAAATCTCGTGAGAATTGGATAGCCTTAGGTGACCTTAATACGAGCTACTTTCATGCCTCTACAGTTGTTAATAAATGTAGAAGCATAATTCTATCTCTTCTTGATTCACAGGGCAATATGATCATTGATAAGGATGCTCTTAAAGAGCATGTTTCTTGATTTTTTAATAGCATGTACACTAACGAGAACACAAGCCTTTGCTTACAGAATGTGTTTTCACTCCCATATCAGAATTGAATTGGATTTAATTAACAAGTCCTCCTTCGAAAGAGGAGGTTAGAAAGGCTCTGATGTCTTTGAGTCCTTACAAGGCGCCAGGTCCTGACGGTATTCAACTGATTTTCCTTCAAAATAAATGGGACATCATCAAAACTTCTTTACTTTATTTTGCCTGCCAGGTGTTTCAGAGACCAAGAAGGATTGAAAGTATGAACCAAACCCTTATCACTTTGATTCCTAAGATTTCTCATCCTACCTATATTGCCCAATTTAGACCTATTGGCCTTTGCAGCGCCTCTTATAAACTGCTCTCCAAAATGTTGGTTCATAGAATTAAGGCGTTACTTACGGGTTTAATTGGTGAAGAGCAAACTAGTTTTGTGCCATATTGCCAAATCATTTATAATATTCTCATAGTACAGGAAACTATCCAGTCTATGAGGATAAAAATGGGGATCAAAGGCTGGATGGCAATTAAAGTGGATCTTGAAAAGGCCTATGATCATATAAGTTGGTCTTTCATCCATGATACATTCATTTTGGCTAACTTCCCTCCTGGCTTTGCTAATTTGATCATGGATTTTATTTCATCCACTCAAATGTGTGTCCTCTGGAATGGGGAACCTCAGAGACATTCAGGCCAACCAAAGATATTCGCCAAGGAGATCCCTTATCTCCGTACATCTTTGTTCTTTGTATGGAATTCCTTGCTCATATCATTAAGGATGTTGTTAAGAGATCCTTATGGAAACCGATCAAGCTAAGACGCAATGGTCCTCCTATCTCTCACCTCTTCTTTGCTGATGATTTGGTTTTGTTTAGGGAGTGCTCCATAGACCAGATTGATGTTATTCTTCAATTCTTAGACAGATTTTGCCATGCATCTTGGGAAAAAGTTAGTGTTGATAAGACTAAGATTTATTTTTCCAAGAATGTTTCTAATGAATTGGTTGTGCACATTAGCTCTCACTATCATTTTGAAAAGGTGGCTTCTTTGGGTAAGTATCTAGGGGTACCCATTCTTCAAGGTAGAATATCCAAAGGCACTTATGTGTACTTAGTAGATAAAATAAACCAAAGGCTCAATGGATGGTCTACGAAAAAGTTAAGCTTTGCTGGTAGGATCACACTTATCCATTATGTTCTCTCTACTATCCCCATGTATGCTATGCAAACTACAATTTTACCGGTAAGGCTGTGACGAAATCGATAAAGTTGTTAGAAGGGTCTTATAGGGTTATTCTAATGGGGAAATAAAACTACATCATATGAATTGGGAGACTCTTTGCAAACCTAAATATGTTGGTGGTCTGGGAATTAAACCAACACGGCTCGTCAATCAGGCCTTCTTGATAAATTAGGATGGTGCCTTATCTCTTCTCCTAATACCCTTTGGGCTCGGGTTCTTAGATCGAAATACATTTAAGGAGATTTCCTTGACTTAGATCATTCTCGTCACTACAGCCTTTCTCTGCTCTGGTCAGGATTGCTGAAAAATAAAGACACCTTAACTAGTAATTGTATAAGATCTGTTGGAGATGGTAGTACCAATTTTTGGAGCAATAATTGGGTGGATTCGGTTGGCTCGCTTATTAACGTCATCACTTCACCTATGCCACAGAATCTTCTCTCCATGACTGTGGATGAATTTTATAATTCTGGGAATTGCAACCGAGAGTACCTTTCTGATAATGTTGTTGATAATGTACTCTCTCTTCATCCCTCAATTCAAGATGGACCGCTAGACATTGTGGTTTGAAAGTGTTCAAGTTCAGGTAAGTTTACTATAGCCTCTGCTATTTCTTTTTTGCAGTCTGCTAACAGGTCCTTTGAGCAACAACATTATGATGCTGAGTGGAGTGTCCTTTGGAAATGGAAAGGGCATATTCGTGCAAAGACCTGCCTATGGCTTGCGTTCCATGGTCGTTTGCATACAAACTCCCAACGTATGATCTTTAACCTTAGTACCTCAGCTGTCTGCAGTCACTGCAATTCTGGAGTGGAGACTGTCCTCCACGCCATTCGTGATTGTCAGATGGCTCGGGGCACTGGGATGTTGTTATCCCTCATTAGGTCAGATCTTTCTTTTTTTAATCAAAATTTATGTTATTGGCTTACTAGCAATTTAAGTAGTAAAATCATTCATGCCTCTAACATTCCATGGTCTATTCTTTTTGGTGTGTTGATTTGGAAACTATGGAATGACCGTAATGGGGAGATTGTTGGTGGTGGTATGAGATAGATGGTTGGGTTGGGCACAAAAAGTATAGGTGTGGTTGTTAATCATATTCAGGCCGATCTAGTTGTCCAAAATCTGAAAGTAGGCTATAACCCTTCATGGATCAACCACAAGAGATTTTCAGGTAGGTACTGTGTTAGTGTGGATGGCGATGTCTCCTTTCAACGAGTTGTTTCTGCGGTTGGTGTTATTGTTAGAGATCCTTCTGGATTTGTTGTCCATTACCGAAATTGGAGATTAGGTTTCATATCTCCCTTATTTACGGAACTCTATGCGATTCTTGCTGGTTTGGAATTAATTGTGGAGCATAAGGCATTATGTTGTTCTTGAATCTGACTCCAGACTTGTTGTGGATATTTCTAACTCTAACAGTACTTGGAATGGGCTTCACCAATCGCTTATTTGTCGGATTAGACAGTTAATTACTAACACATGTATCATTATTCATTATATCCCCCGATATGATAATATGTGTGTTGATTGGTTAGCAAAAATGGCTTGTATCAATCTTTTGGTAAGCATAATTTACTTTATGTTCCTAGTGCTTTTAGGTTCTTTTTGTACTCTGACAAGGTTATTTTTTGTAACAACGATATTTCTTCACTATAAATGAAGACTATAAATAATAATTAATAAAATACCGTCCTCTTTCATTAAAAAATAGGAAAAGAGATGAATACTTAAAACAACCAATGAGAAGTAATAACATGAGATGAAAAATAATTCCACCCAATTCAGCCTTTTTACCTTTTGCTAACACTAAATACTTGGAAAAGTTTTACTGATTACATTACAATTTTTATTAATTATGAAGTTGTTATTCTTCTAGAATGGTGTAATACATTTATTTTTGTAATTTTTTAATTTAACATACTTTATTTATTTTCTTTATTTAATAATTATTTTAATAGAATAACGATATCTTAACATTAAATTCTAAAGACCGAGCGACAAGGGGCTCAATACTAGTAGAAAAATAGCTAAATACATGAAAGCCATAAACGGTGCTACGGGAACCCAGAAGTTAGCAGTTGAACTACAAAAACACAATTTAAAAGTAAAAAAAAAAACTACTTTCTCAAGTTTTTGCAATGCTTAATTCTACAGTCTACACAATTTGACAAGGTAGATTCTAGCGAACTTTGCGCTTCGTCTTCATTACCCCTAGCAGTTTCAGCATAAACCCTGCTCCAAGAATATCACCTTCTACCTCTCCGCACTACTCACCCTGTCATCATTTAAAACCGAAGATAAAGCTGGCAGGGCGCAATAAACATTCAAGCGGGTTTCTGTTTTAAAAAATCCAAGATTCAGAAATATACATTCGATCGATCTTGCACATACAAGTGATGAAAATACTGGTGGTTTTCTTACCTTCGGCTCAAGCTCTCTTCCGCTTAAGCGACTTGATATTCTTCAGGATATATTCGGTAACCTCCTTTAGTGTAGCTTTCCTGCCTACTTTGAAGTTCCAAAGTTCAGGAACGGAATACCTTCCACTTCCATTGTACTCAATCAGCTCTTTCAAAGCAGTAACAACTGCCTTGTATGCCTCGTCTCCCCATTCCCTCTTGAGATTCAGTAACTTCTCATCATCTTCATTAACTACTTCCTGCATCATGCATTCAGAGTCCAACATTAGATTTTGAACAATTCCAAGATTTAATCAGAAGAATTATTTTTTCACCTGCATAGTCCCTTCACTCCCTTCAGCATTAACCACTTTCAGTGGATGCCACGATGGATTTTCTATTTCTTTCTGCCAAAAGGAACATGTACTCAAACCCTGGACATCTGCTTCCCCAGGTGGAAACTTTTTCTTGGCCTCATCTATGAATGCTTTTTCATCAATCACACCCATTCTCTTTATTCCAATAACAGTGCGTGCAGAACCACTTAAGATCTCCATCAATCCCTGCAAGAAGAGTTCAAGGGAGGGACAGTATGCTTTCTATTAGATAATTAACAAGAAAGCAAGTGATGCAAATCATATTTTAGCATTTACCATCTAATTAGTAATCATTAAAAACATTTTAAGGCAATCTCTTTGTTTCTGACAATATATAAGCAAAATTGCAAATGCCGGCAAATCAGCATTACTTGTAATCCAGTTCAGTAGGAACTCTAGATTACTCCAGTAACGAGCAATTTTAACTTACGAAAAGGAAAAAGATAAGAAGAAACGGAAACAAAATAACACCTTTATCAACTCTTTACGAGCTTCTTGCAGCTCATCATTGCTCTGGCGCTCTTTCACAAGAAGGGTCTGATTCATAGACTCCAAATCATCCAAATTCTCAACCTTCTCCTCCAACTCATCATTCATCTCCTTCATCTTCTTTTGGACAGCATCATCATCTGCATCACCAAGATGCTTCATCACCTGCAGTTTCCCTTTGAGTTCTTGAATTTCCATTTCCAACTTTTGTTTGGCATCCAATTGCTTTTCTAACTCTAGTATCTTGTTTAAAGCCTCTTCTTTCTCTCGCTGGACAATCAAACATCATGAAGTTAGCATAAACAAAACATGCACCCAACCACCCCCAAAATATCAGCTGTGTAACATCAAATATGAACACATACCTTGTGCTCTTCAGCCAGTCTTACAACATTCTCATCTGCCTTTTTCTGTTCCATGGATGCTAGCTGGAGTGCATTGTTTCTCTCACCATTCTAGAGGGCCAAAAGAATGTCAGTATTGAGCAGAAACATCATCAAATCAGAGCAATCCTAATATGCAACCTACTGATTTTATGCCTGTAATATCACTGAAAAACGAAAATTAAGACGCAAGCTAAGAAAAGTAAATGGCTGAGCACGATGGTTACCTTTCTCTTATCATCATCAAGCTTTTGTCTTTCACGCTCAGTTAATGCTTCACGCTTGTTCAGTTCTTTGCTCCAGCAATCAAGTTTCCTTTTCTTATCTTCCAATTCATCATTCAGACTCACTTGCTCATCCAAGATTCTCCGAACACTATCACGTGCATGCCGCTGCATTTTCCTCGTTTCTAATGAAACAATTAAAAAATTTTGTCAACATTTTCCATGTCAATGGTAAAAAACTGTTTCATATGATATTTGTAATGTATGTAAGTAGGAGGGTATTTGTATCATATAATGAGGAAAACTTATCAAAGATTATTCAAAATCTGAATTCTGATCCTTTTAGTTAAAGTTACTGGCTGTTTAAAAAGAAAATGATGCATGAACTACAAGTTCTAAGACAAAAGCAGTAAGTTAAAATAATTTAATTTGTGAAACATGATATAATATTGATGAATCAGATTAAACCAAACAGCATGACAAGCAATGCGAAGAAAATCCTGCATAGAAACTTGACTATGGATGAAACACCATACAGCCATCGAATCTTGCATAGCATGCAATCACTAGCACAATAAGTACTGTAGCAGAGT
>CAODLS012763238.1:0-18247 GCA_948243855.1 Flueggea neowawraea
ATATATCAAATATTCTTTTTCTATGAGAATAAATAAAATAACTTATAAAAGAACTAAATCCTAAGCTGTGGACCTCACTAATCTCCTTTGTAAACAAGGTAGGTTGTTCATTACACCATCCAACAATAAAAATCTAATATATTGTGCACCAAATAACTGATGTCTTTATTTGATGAGTGGTCTAGAGAGAGAAAAGGTTGGATAGATTTTCTTGATATGTTAAGTAAAACTGCTACTCTAATTTGTGAATATTGGTCCCAAGAAAGTCCTAATTCTGTCAACTTAACTATGGTGAGCCTTGATTTTTTCAGCGATAGAATTGCCAAATCACTGAAATATTGTTTATGCAACGGATTAAATTTTAACTTATTAACGTTTCTGAGACTAAAACCATGCTTTTCTGGATAAATCATTTTATTTGCTCTACTAAAAATTAAACTCTCGATTCATTAGCGTTGAGATTAATTCTAATACAAGTAATTTACAAGTCCATTGATTTTAAATCATACTTTTGACAGGTTGCGGCTAATAATTTTTCTATTAGTTTTGGTTTTAATAAATTTAATATTAATTTAAATATTGTCGTTTCTGGTTGGAAATTTGGTTTTCAATTTCCTTAATAGAAATAAGCAATTTTTTAAAAAAAAGTTAGCGCTATTCTATCAATACAGTTGCATCAATCTCGATATCTCATTTGATGAATGTTCAATAGAATATACGTAATGTACGGATCAATTTACTCTTAGCAAATTTTTATCGATTCTTAAATCAAATTTTTTATATTAGTTTGTATTAGGTTATCGAATGTGGATGAAATTCCACTTTAATGTCCAAAAATTGCTCATTAATGTCTAAATTTAAAAACTTGGAGTAATTCTTGTACCACAAATAAAGTGAATACTGTAATTGTTGATTGGATTTGATTAAGTTAGGGGTGAGGAGGTACAGAACCCAGATGGACAAACCACACTTCCAGGCTTAAAAAACTATTTTGCATACCTCAATTTTCACTTCCTTTCCAATTTGGTTTGACAGAAATATGAAACAAATTAATTTGAAACTAGATTAGTCGAAACATCTCAACCCCCCTGGTTCATGTCAAAAAAAAAACACAAAAACGAATCTCAAGGCTAAAAAAGACGTAACTTCGAGGATTTCAATTTTATGAGTTGCAACTATCAAACAATGGGAGATGGATTCTCTCCTCATCATTCTCAGACTGGGACAATCTATCCGAGTTTGTTGGAACATGGTGTCATTTTAATGTTAGGTTAACCTAGTTGAGTTGACATTGAAGTAACGAGACATTTTAATTTAATTTAAAAAAGCAACAATGGAGATGAGAAATTAAGGATTGCACTGTTTGGATTTGCGTTCAACATGCAAAAGAAAAAGAAAAGGTCAGTACATCAGCCGTTTGTAATATCCAAAAATTGTACTTGAATTGAAAAGATCAAACGTTGACATTATCCAAAATATTCGAGACAATTATCTCGATGTTGATCTCAAAGAGAATAAACAAAATGCTGCTTTGTGTAGAAAGGAAGAAATAAAAGGAACGGCTGAAATTTTCTATGTTTACCAATGCTTCAATTTAAAAACTACACTTAAATTCCTCTACAGCTTTTGATCAACCTCAGACGATACATAAAAATAGAAGTCACTGGCAGCAATCAAGACTACAGTTCTCAGAACACAGGAACCATTTATGTCAATGACTATGCACATTGAATTAAATTAATAGCTGCTTACCAAGATGCAGTTCCTCCCCTAATGCCTTTGGCTTTTGCTGCTGCAGTAGCAGCTGCAGCTGCCGCATTAACGGGAAAATAAGTTCTAAGTAGCAAATTTCTGAACTGTCCCAGCTCTGATCGATGCTGCCCTGTAACGCGTCCAACCTATCCGATAAAAAGAACAATAATTTAATTATCACGCTTAACCCAAAAAACTAATGAAAAAAACTAGGTTTTCTATATCAATCCCACTACTCAAACAATCAGACACAATCTTTTCAAATAAAGTAGAATTGGATCAAAAACACTTAATCAGAGCTTTACGAGAAGAGACGGACCTGAGTGATTAGACGCCTCCAAGCCATGGCTTGATTTGAGTCAATAAATTATGATATTTTTTTTGTTTTCTCTCTCTCCCTCTATATCTCTAAGAGTATGACAGGTGAGGTCTTCTGGCGGCCCGTTTGGATGGCGAGAAAATGAAGGAAAAATCGAGAGAGAGAGAGAGAGAGAGAGAGTGGGTGAGTTTCGATCGTGCAAAAACTGAGAAAAAATCTTGAAGCTCTAATATAACTCCGCTAAGTTGAGTTGGATAGTGTGTTTCGTTCTGCGCCGTCTTCTAACTTGCGCGTGGAGTGTCAACTGCGGGGTTTGGTTGGAGGAGGTTGAAAGTCGGTTTTGCCCTTAAGTTAGAGCCATGGCCATGATCTTGGTCTTGACAAAATCCACTAGGCCCAAATAGTTGACTCGTTGGACTCCAATAATGGGCATAGAGTCCTTTTTTCCTGAGATTTACATATATTGTTCTCTCAAATAAGAATTTATAGAATCGACATTCAATTTTTTAATTTGAGCTCATAATATCCAAATTTCAAAAACAAGACCAACAAATAAAAATTATAAATACACGGATTTTTTATATGTTATTTATATTTATTTATACGTTATTTTATATTTATATATTAATAAAAGTTGATTGGATCTTATTTATAAACAATATATAAATAAATATAAATAAGATGACTTAATTTTTTAAAATACATAACAACACTAACAATATTCTAACAACATATAAACAAGACGACTTAATTTTTTAAAACACATAACAACGCCAACATATCAACAACATTCCAACAACATATAAATAAGAGTCCGTGAATTAAAAATTTCTATATGTAAATCTGAAAGTTACAATGATACTTGACGAAATATTGTAATCTGTATTTGTAATAAACATATTCAGCCTGTACAAAGCAAATTTTGCAAAGTTTTTATTGTGTATGACATAATTATCACTTTTTTTGGGAAAATTACACTTTTTGATCATCGAGGTGAAATTATTAACCCAAATGGCCCTTTTCAAACTAATATCTAGTACACAATCTCTCAAAAAATAATAGGGGGAAGTACTTATTGCCTCCCTGAATTTTATTGTAATCTCTTATTCAGTTCCTCAATTTGAAAAGCCTTTTATTAAGTCTATTCTTGTACACAACGTCAACTCGGAATAGATGTTTAATATATAATTGTAGTATCTGTTTCTTTAAGTTTGCATATAAATTCTTTGTGTAGAATTTGTGATACCAAAATTAAGTTTTAAATATATGTTTTGGGCTAACGATGTATAAATGGGACCTAATAAGAAGTTTTTCAAAACTGAGGAACTGAATAAGATATTACAGTATAACTCAATGATGCAATAGTAATTGCCCAAATAATATCTAGAATACGGCCATTTGATTTTTTTGGGGGGAAATTGGGAGAAACTCTCAATAAATTGGATTCTCACGAAAATTCAAAAGGATCACCAATGAAAGAGTTTTTAGCTAAGCTTGTACAACAGTGGATAATCGTGTATGAAATGTGGATAGAACGTGTACAAATATGGACAAGTTAAGAATGATTTGAAAAAAAAAAAAGCCAAAAGAATTTCTTTTTTTTTTTACTAAATATCAAGTTTTTTGGATTTATTCTAAGGTTTACATAGAAGAGCATTGGCGTTGACTTGACATCTTTGGCATTCATTCCTGTAAGGTTTGTTTCTGATTTTTAGATTGAACAAGGAGATTCTAATATCAAGACCCTCAGTTTTGTTGAAAAACAGAGACGAGAAAAATAATTGAGCTGAGAGAATGAATGTAGAAGAAACAATTGAGTAGAGAATGAATTTTATCGTTTTAGATGCAGAAAACTGAGATTACATAAGGAATTGCAGTCTGACATTTTTGCGAATATTTTTGGGGTGTTTTTTCCAATCCTTTAGAGAGAGGTGTGGATGGAGCGGGTGAAATTTGGCACATTCCATGAGTATTGAATTTCCGCCCCATGATTGGACTAATTAATTAGCTTGTTTGATAATGAATAATTGTGCAAAAATTAACATAGCATCCCTAACCTTTGCCTAAATATCCGACGTGATCCCTCACTTTTCAATTAATTACACTCAGGTTTATGTACTTATGAAGTAGCACATACAGAGAAGTGACATGTGACCAAAAAAAAAAATTTAAAAGGTGATCATATATAAATTATTCAGATGATTATCGTCCCAGCAAGGATTGACATCATTTTCTGATGTCTAATGATGTTAATGAAATAAATATATCTTAAACAATGGCTTAGATCAGTACAATCATTAAAGATTAAAGAATGACTGCAATGTTGAAATGTTTTTGCTCTTTCTTATTGGACAACAATGGACCAACAGACACTGTTTATGTCCTTCACTTCACAGACCCCTTTTGTCTTCTTGTCATGATCGAAGGCCAAAGCACATCAACAGTGTTTTCCGTCTGTTCTTCACTCTTTCTCAGGTGATCTCAACACTCTTTGCAACTGCATTTCTCAATCTTATCTGGTTGAGTAATTTACTATTAGGGAGTTTGGATTGCAGTGAATTGGATATTTTGTTGTTAGCAGATAGGAAAGATTAGTTGTATAATATACTGAATGTTCCAAAAAACTAAATTGGATTGTGGTGAAAGTTAGGATGCTTATTTTGATTCAGGAATCCTTTCTTGAACTCAGATTTTCGGTACTTCTTTAACTCTCACCTTTTGAATTTGTTGCAAAAGTGCTAAGTATGAGCTTGCTAATTCATTTGCGATGCTGGTTCTTTTTCTCCTTTTTTTATGAGCAATTCACTATGGTTGTCACAGGCAAGTACTGCTTGTCCAAATTAAAGTGAAAAGATTCTCTGAATGGCTCTTGAATGATTCCTTTGACATGCATTACGGTATTTTGAACTGAGTGCTTTTTCTTTCAAATTCCCAAATTTTGGCTAATTGGGATTCTCATAGTCCTTTTTTTGGAGGCCAAATGGAGATACCAGCAATTTTCGTTCTTTTGTTTTGCTGTGTTTTACTGAGCAATAATGGAATTGAAGTTGAAGCCTCGGACCAAGAAAACAAGATTCTTCCACAAGACCAGCCTTATATGACTTCTTTTCACTTCCGGCCTCCAGAAAATTGGCTTAATGGTCAGTTTATTCACTTTGTTTTGTCTTGATTTCTCTTTTTTGACTAGCATTACAAAATTTATTATTTTGTTCTTCATATACATGGACAAGTCCTTCACATTACTTGATCTCCATTTTCATGGTTTTGCATGTGCTTGCGTGAACTGGCACTGTTGGCCGTGCAGATACTAATGGTAAGCATATCAGTTGATCCATATAAACCTTGTCTTGTTCCATGCTATTAAATAATTTGTGTAGTAGAAAGATAATCCTAATTCTTTTCAAGCAAGAAAAAATGAAGCACAATCGGCTACTAATTGAACACAAGATCTACTGCTACTTGTTCTGAATGCATGTTTTGATAGATTTTAGAGCAAATTGCAGATTGGTTGATTGAATATTTACAATGATAAAAAAATAAGTAATAGACACATCTTTAGAGTTATGATATGTTTAGTAATCTTAAATATATGCAATATGATGATGAAATATGCAGAAAATGAACATATGACATTGGTCCAAATGCTGCAGGGCCAATGTGGTACAAGGGAGTTTATCATTTGTTCTATCAGTATAATCCATATGCTGCAGTTTTTGGTGACAAGATGATATGGGCACATTCGATATCTTATGATTTTATTAATTGGATTCATCTTGATCATGCTTTCCAACCGACAGAACCTTTAGACATCAACAGTTGCTGGTCTGGTTCTGTTACAATTCTTCCGGGAGATAGGCCTGTCATTTCGTAGACTGGTTTTGATGCTAATAAGCAACAGGTTCAGAATTTGGCAGTGCCAAAGAACCTGTCTGACCCATTACTTCGAAAGTGGATAAAATTCTCGCAGAACTCTCACATGACTCCACCAACGGCATTGAAGTGGATAATTTTAGAGATCCAACGACTGCTTGGCAGGGTCCTGATGGAAAATGGAGGGTGGTCGTTGGATGTTGGAGGAATAATCAAGGAATGGCAATGCTTTATAAAAGTTGTGATTTTGTTAATTGGACAAAGCAAGAAGAGCCTCTTTATTCAACAACACAAAGGACTGGCATGTGGGAGTGTCCTGACTTCTTTCCTGTATACATTTGATAAGATGCATATCAATCAAGGCTTAATTGAAGGACAAAATCCCAGCTCAAATCATGGCCAGAGAGATTCGTTGGAGTCAAACATTGCCATTTGTGGCGCAATATTTCATAGATCAAAACTGTCAAGATTATTCCAATAGTTATTTCCAAATTATAGCCAAATGATTGATATTTCCTATTCAACATATTACCGTTGAAACTCTTGTATATATGCTGATTGTAACACTCAATGATATATACAATTTTGGTCTTCTTAAATCAATTGTCTATCTATAATTTTCTTCTACATTAACAGCACAAATGGTGTAGACACTTCTTTTCAGAACACGAGTGTATAGCACATTATGAAGGGGAGCTTCTTTGGCAGTTCTCATTATTACTATGTGATAGGTATTTATAACCCGGATATGGAGAAATATATTCCTGACAGTGACTTTACGGGTAGCAGCAAGGACTTGAGGTATGACTATGGAAAATTTTATGCTTCAAAGACATTCTTGACAGTTCCAAGAACAGAAGAATACTCTGGGATTGAGTAAATGAGTAAGATAGCATAGAAGATGACATCAAGAAAGGGTGGACTGGACTTCAGGTAAGTAGTGAGACATGGTTTCTCAATTTATATATACGAAAGCTTTGTAATATATGAACTCTAGAATACTTCATATATTATGTGTAATTAATGGTTTATTCTATGTGATACTCAAATACTCTCCGGACTATGATTTGCAGGCAATTCCTAGAGAAATCTGGCTTCATAGAAGTGGAAAGCAGCTAGTGCAATGGCCAGTGGAAGAAATCAACAAATTGCATGGCGAGCAAGTCAATTTCATGGATAAAGAACTTGATGGTGGATCAGTGTTTGAAGTTGAAGGCATCACTGCTTCACAGGTGAGAAGTGAATTCAAACTTAAAAAAGGAAATAAAAAATAAAATTTTTCTCTCTTTGAAATTTTTTGGTTGAAAATTAAAAATTTTTATACTGTTAACAGGCAGATGTAGAAATTGAGTTTGAATTGTCAGAAACAGAAGATGCTGAGACTATTAATCCCACTTCTGATGATCCTCAACTACTTTGTGATGGTGCAAATGCATCAGTCAAAGGTGTATTCGGGCCATTTAGTTTGTTGGCTTTAGCAACAGACGACTTGACAGAGCAAACTGCAATCTTCTTTCGGATTTTTAAAGGGCTCGAAGGATATACAGTACTCATGTGCAGTGATCAAAGCAGGTTACTAGTTATTAATCCTAGGCCTTTCCTTTTTACTCTGAACAAAAAAAGGCTTGCTAAATAAAGCATAATTTTTGCCAACAGGTCTTCTTTGAGAGATGGACTTGATAAAACCACATATGGAGCTTTTGTGGATATAGATCCTTAATCTGAAGAGATATCTTTAAGAAGCTTGGTACGGCAATTCTTGTATGGATGTCATTCTGATGTGGACTTGTTCAATTTTTGCTGATAGATCACTCCATTGTTGAGAGTTTTGGTGGTGGAGGAAGGGCTTGTATCACCAGTAGAGTTTACCCCAAATTGGTTATTCATAACCAAGCTAGTCTATATGTTTTTAATTATGGAACTAAAAAAGTAAAGATTTCAAGATTAAATGCTTGGAGCATGAACAGCACCCTCATCGGTCATGAGGAAAATTCACGTTATGAAGAATCATGTATCCAAAAGAATGGAGCAGTGCAGAGCCTTTGCGATCTGCCGCAAATGTCGTGTGATGAAGGCAATGGATGTATAACCTACTAGCTAGCCTGTGTTGTGTTGATGTCTTGGAAACAAAATGATGCAGTGCCTTTTACCGATCCAACTTCAAATCTCAATGTCTTTGGAATGCCGATGCATTCTCTGCTGAGGTCATTATAATTATTGATCACTTCTAAAAATGGATTCTTGCTATTGCCATTTGATCACATAGAAGAATAAATATTGTTTTAATTCTGAACCTTATGAACAACTGCATTACTGCTATAGCCTTTCTATTCTGAACAATATGATTATTCGGGCTTTTTGTTCGGAAACCTTCTTCATTTTCCTTATTTTATACCTGAAGTCAGAGGATGGTACAGAGTTATATTAACTGAAATTAGTATTGCTCAATGTTCACGCATTGAAACCAATAAATCTTCTCATTTTTATTTATGACATTTATCAGCTAGTCGCATTACAAGAACCAGACATGGTTAGTCTTTAACAAGTGTTGTTGTTTTTACTGTTTATGATCATTGGTTGAAAGGATTCAGGGTAGATACATAAGTGCAATGAACCCTCTCATGAAGATGGAAAGATGGAATTTGACAAGTCCAACCTAGGAGTTATGTCCTAGTAGAATACTGTGCAAATTTTTTATGTAAACCACATCTTCATAGCACATGGCATATAGACTTCTCATATAATTAATTGAAACATTGTACACTTCTGATAAGTTCCTTTCAAACAACTCGTCTTTTTACCATTTTCATGCGAATATAATAAATTGACTTTTGTTTGCTTGCATCCATGGCAAAAGAAAAAAACATTAGTGCATTTTTGTCTGTATGTCATTTTATAATGATTTATTGCATTCTACAGAAGTATTAGCACAGAAATCAACCTTTTTTTAAAAAAAAATTCCCCATATATCCAGATCTTTTGTCTGCCCAGTTGAGCATTGATGTGGGGAAGTAATTGCTTAGATGAACTATCAAATTCCAAATATTATATAGCAATTTGAAGTAGATTAGTTCATATCAGATTTGTTCATAGAAACACAAAATATCATTTATTTATGTGTAAAAGACTCGTTTGTCATTTAGTACAGCATAGTTGTTGCATACCAAAAATTAAGCTTCCTCAGGATATGTATATTTTATTTGTATAAATGCAAGTTGATTGTTAAATATTACTAGATAAAAGATAAGGTTTAATAGCCTCGTCATGTTGCTTTTGCAGGACCAAGATGGACTTTCAAAGACAACATTAACATGTTGACCATGGTGCCTGCAATGGAGATGTCAGTTGTTTTTGTTTTTGGTTTATACTATTTGTTGGTCTGCCATGGAATTCAAGCTTATCATCATGCTGACAGAAACCTTCAGTCTTCTTCGGCTAAGCAGCCTTACCGAACTGCTTATCACTTTCAACCTCCCAAAAATTGGATGAATGGTAAGCCTTCTCTGTCTTCATCTAATTATCTGATATTCTCATTTTTCCGAACTTTTTTAATCCCTTTTTCTTTTGCTGCTGATGCTTTTCCATTCAACCATATGACATCTCGCGACGGGAAATGATCTTTTGTCTAAATCCAATGCAGACCCTAATGGTAAACTTTTCAAGCTTTTCTTATGAATGATTTTTTCCTTAACAGTTAAAAGTATCATTTATGTCATGCTTGATATAAATAGATCAAATAAACTCATACTAGCTATTTGAGTTGAGCTTTGCCATCATTGAGAGGTTAAGAGAAATGTAGAAAATCTGTTTCACTCTCAGTTTTTGTTTGAAAGTTTATTTTTGATGATGCACGAGAAAATCAAGAAATTGATTTTCTTTATTATTTTGTATTACTTTAATATTTTTACTATTAATGTAAATCTTGTAGGATTATTTAAGATGATTTTTCGAGATCCTACTTCTACTAGAAGTATATTCCTATTTTAATTAGGTTTCTTATTTAGGAGTCTTTTCCTATTTTAATTAGGTTTTCTTGTTTAGGGTGTTATACCTATATAAAGGCGTATATGCTATGCAATTGGAGTTTTTTTGTTGAATAATATTTGTGGCATGAACGCATTTTCTTTCTCTCCAAATTTCGGTATTCTTTATTGAATCAACGATCTTTGATGCCTATTTCCTATGTATTCGCAGAATCAACAGGTTGTAGAAGAATTATTTTCAGTATTCGTGCGCTAATCAATAGACTCAATTATGCGATTTGGCGTCTCCTCCTTTGTGAACAAGTATGCGATTTGACGGCCGAATATCAAACATACAATGAAGAAGAATATCCCCATTATCATGCAAGTGCAGAACAGGACTTTAACAAAAAAATTTGTTGGTTTAGCATTTCCTCTCCCCAGTTCATTGGAAACTCGCACACTGTTGAAAAAAAAAACTTGTAATCTATCAATCAGTTTCAACAAACATTATGGATATGCTGTTATAAAAAACTAAAGGGAAAATTTATCAGATCTGAATGCGATAGAAAAATATGTTTAAGCTCGAAAAGAACTGAAGAGCACAACCATAACTACCTTGTGGCACCTATAAAGCCAACACATAGCATAAATTCCCAGGTGTTGCTGTTGAGGCTGCAAAGTTAAGTGTTCCCATTTAGAGACATGTCAAAAAGGCAAAAAATGTTCAAACTATTTGAGGGTTATATATGTTCTTACCAGATGGACAAGGCAAAAATTTGAGTTGTTGCATTTGTCATATACCCTACCAGTATGACTAAAACTGCAGTATACCAAAATTCTAAGCTATTGAGGCAAGCCACAATAGGTACAGAAAAACCCGAATATCAGAAAAGATGATCGTGAAACTATTTGCAAAAATAAACCTTAAATATAGTCTGCTTAAAAGTTTAGACTTTTTAAGTTGTACCGGCGATTTAATTGACAATGGTTGAAGAAAGTGGACGTACCAAAGAATTATACCACAGGAAATAGAGAGCTTTGTGACTGGTATTAGATCAGCAAATGCAGTAGTACTGAATCCTTTCCATGTATCAGGACACCAACCACCAAAAATATAAACAAACAGCACAATATTCACCGACTAACCCGATATGATGATTGAACTCATTGCACCCGATTCAGTTTATCCACGAATATCCATGACAAGAACACATGAAGAACAAATGTGGCAGCAACAATCCATCCGACAATCCTATTTCTCTGTTGAGTATGCAGGTTGATAGGTTGCATTTTAGACATATTTAATATTGCATTTTATGTTTGTTTTGCATCATAAATTGTTATTATTCGTGTCTTTTTATATTTTTATGCTTTTTTGGTATTTTAGGTGGAACGTTGGTGAAATGCGTGGATTCTAAGCGATTTTGGGTGCATTTCTGCTTGGAGGGCACTTCAGCATGACCATGCTGAAGCGATGTGTTGACTGCATATGCATTGGGCCTTATGTTTTCACTGTTGGGCCTCGGTTTTTGAGCCTTATGGACGTGTATGAGGGCTACTAATCTATTTTTACTGCTGTGACAAAACAATTAACCTAGTTATTATTATTTTTAATTATTTTGGATTGTAATTAGGGTTTCCTAATTAATAGACATATAAATACTCTTTTATGTCGGATTGGGGGTCTCTCTCTCGTTTTCTATTCTTAAGAACACGACCTGGGGAACAAGGAATTCTCTTGATTTTTGGCTTTCTTCTTTCATTATGTGTAACTAAACAATCTTCTAGTTGAGGTATTTCTGAATTTCAATCCATTACTGTCATGAGACTCGTTTTATTTGTTATAAAGCTTTTCGAATATTTATTCAATCTCTGTACCTTAGTTCCTTTATTATTACTCGTATTAATTGCATGATTAGGCTGATTGTGTGATTGAATGAGTGGTATATCGTTATTTAAGATTGAAAGTGCGTCACATTAATCCTAACATAGGTAACAAACAACGTGGATGTATGTGGTTTGGGCATTATTCATTGTTGTAAGGTTGACTAATCTGGTTTAAATGAATCAAAGCGTTTCCAGTTTCACTGGCTAGGATAGAGGTCTCTTTAATTCGTACTGCTGTCATAGATTAAATCATGTCAGGGCGTCCTAGGGGTTGTCTAGTGGTTAGGGAAGCAGTTTGCAGGGCATCCCGGGGCTATCGGTAAATTAAGAAGAGATTGGTTAATTGAGTGCGTCACAGTTAGCTCTAACTCTGTCTGTTTGAAAGCTTAATAATTATCTTTCGTGTCTATGACCGACTAAATGGATTGAACGGATGAAATACCTTAGCTAGACTTTCTCATTATTGAATTTCTTCTCATTTTTATTGCTGCGAATTATTTCTCAGTTTCTAATTTTCATTTCGGTTTTATTTTGATTCTCTACATTGCTTACATTTTCATCGATTTTATTTATTTTATTTTCCTATCACGGCATTTAAACATTTCTGTACCGATTTCTGTGGTTCAACCCTGCTTACTACTATACTTCGTCTTGAGTATTTTGAAGCAGATTAATTTTATTTTGGTGGGTTTGATACCCTATCACGTATTTCTGCATGGAGAATGTGAGGGAAAAGTAGTAGAGAATTGGTATGAACCATAGTGATATGTATCCTGCCATGTTTGCAATTGCTGCTTGTTCACCAATTAGCGTGAATATTTGAGCTGCAAATATAAAAAAAAAATAGCAGCATTGTTGCTGCTATTAAATTGATGATCCATGATCTTTGCAAATATTTTTCCATTATATGGTATTGTCTTGCTCCAAATGCTTGCCCACATAGCGTCTCTCTTGCACTTGACATTCCTAGCTATAATGTGCATGCAAAAATAATAGCACAAAATTTAACAAATTGAGTAATTATAAGACTTTTTTACATTTAGAAGGTCCCTAAACTATAATAAAAATGGAATGTTAGTTCTTTACTTAAATCTCGTTAGTATTCCATATTTAAACTAGAGTGCTGCCTCAAATTCAATCTAGATGCGACAAAAAGATTATTCAGGAATCTAATGTTAGATATTCAACTCAAGTACATTTTTTTTCATAAGGGAAATTGAATCTTAGATATGAAAATTGACAATATACATATCCAATACCGTTTGAACTAATTAAAATGGCATCAATTTAGGTACTTCATGATTATTTTTTAGTCAGTTAATTAAGAATCTTCATGTGCTAATCCTACGTTGACTTGGCTTACAATTTGTGTTTTATTTATTTAAATGAGCCTAATCTAAAATATATGTAATTGAAAGAAAAAAATTTGAAGTAAGATTTTCTTACCAATATGCCATTTCCAAATCTTACAAATATGTTATTTACGAGCGCATAGCCTGCAAGTTGTAGTTCCCCAGCTGGTCCAATAAATGTTTGTGTTACTACAAACATTCCAAATGATGAAACCTTGGACAACATTGCAGGAAAACAAACTCTCCATATCTTCTTTTGTTCTGCCCAAATCATTGCCTTCAAATCATTCAAATCTTTTGCTTCTTCTCCTAGAAGCCTTTGTTCCATCCTTGAGCCTTCAATGAGGAAAAGAAAAAAGAGATGCTCTTATTTGGTCACTTAGTTCAAATGCATGTAAACTAAAACAATCACAAACCAGTAGACATGTAGCCTGTTAATAAGTAATGCAGTAATCTCTAATGCTAAGGATTGAAGATTCGATACTTGACAGAAGTCAATATATAAAAAAAAATAAAAAATGAAACAGATCACAAATATTGATAATGTGGGTATGATTCTTTTTATTGTGTTTTCATTTTTCAATGGAAGACGTTTTATGACTAAAAGTTAAACAAATGACAAAACTATTAGTCGCCATTAAATTGAATTTAGTTGACATTGCATTTTTTGAACCTTTTTTTGTTCACATTAATTCTTGAGCAAATGTTATGGTTAAGTTTTATGTTCACCCTCTATCTCAAAATTTAGATACGAGTCAAAATTTGTAGTTAAAAAAATATCAACAAAGTTAGATAAAGGGTTAACTTTCCCTTTTCCTTAGAGTTCAGGGACGACAAATCCATGAAGGCACACTCAGACGACAAATCCATGCTACGGACGACATCATCATCCACACAAGCAGCAGTCGTCGACGACAGCACAAATTGAGGAACGACAGATTGAGTTGGATGAGTTTGAGTAGTTACTTTTGATAGATGTCTGTTTGATTTGATATTTTTCAGTCGTGTCAAACCTTAGCATTTAGATTTATCTGCTCCCTCATGTATAAATACTGAATTCATCAATAAGGTTTTGTCTTTTGATGATCCACCGTTTCTCTAATACATGGTATAAGAGGCTTAAGAGCCATATCATGGACCCAACCACCAATCAAATTATAACCTTACAACAAGTACAGGAGCCGCCACACCCACTTCATCTCCCTCCTCTTCACAGACCTTATTTTCCATCAAATTGAATTCTAAAAATTATCTAGCCTGGAAGACCCAATTCATACCTATCTTAAACATCTTAAACTACCAAGATCTTAATTCTCACATTGATGGCACTCCTTCACCACCAAAACCCATGCTTGATAGCGCTCAGGTTGCGGTGCCAAATCCAGCATATGAAACTTGGTTCAAGAACAAGCACCTGCTACTCTCTTGGATTTTTTCTTCTCTAACCGAAGAGGTGTTTCCGTATGTAATAAATCTTCACTCTTCTCAAGAAGTGTGGAATGCACTTGCCCAAACTTTCGGTTCCGTCTCTCAAAACTGACAACTTCAGATTCATATTGAATTACAAGAATTGAAAAGAAACAATATGTCAGTGTCTGCTTATCTTCAGAAAGCTAAAGCCTTGGCTAACGAATTGAAATCTGCTGGTCGGTCACTCTCACCTGCTGAATTTAATGGCATAGTCTACCGCAACATTGGGAGTGGATTTCATCCAATAATCACTGATAATTACCGTTCTTTGAATTTTGACCAAATCATTTTGTTGTTACGGATCAGGTCACCAAGCAAATTTTGTTGCAAAGCCCCAGTGAGACGCACTTAAGCCATACAAGGAAGCCGCCACTGTGGAGCGATTATATTTGGAGGATTGGCATGTTCGTTTAGGCCATCCAAATTATTGCATTGTCTCACGCATTCTTAAAGAGTCCAATTTACCATTTTCGTCTTCGCTTGTTACTCTTTGTTCTTCTTATGCTTTAGGCAAATTATCTCGTGTCCCGTTAGCTTCTATCGAACATAAAAGTATAACCCCTTTTGACATTGTTATGGTGATCTATGAGGTCCCTCTCCCATCTTGTCAATTTATGGACATTGATATATGTTTATTTTAGTGGATGATTATAATCTTTTCACATGGGTTTATTTTCTTAAGAAAAAAAGTTATGCATTTCCTACTTTCCTACAATTCCAATCCCTTATTGAACAACAATTTGGCACTACAATTAAAGCTTTTCACTCTAATTGGGGAGGTGAATTCCAATGTCTCCACAACACTTCCAAAACATTGGCATTGTCCAACGTATTGGTTGCCCATACACCCATTTTCCATGTTGTCGACTCTGGCTTAGCATTACTTGCTCATGGAAATGTACAATTCAAATATTGGACCTTTCTGTTTGATAACTCTAGTGTTACAACACAAATCTTAGTTTCAACGTCTATACAATCGGTCGTTCAATTTTCTTCAGTTACGTCCTTTTGGGTGCACTGTTTTCCCATTGTTGTGTCCATATCAATCCCATAAATTTTCTTTCCGCTCAAGTTCTTTCGTCTATATAGGCAATAGTCCAAATCACAGTGTGTACCGATGTCTTGATCTCTCTTCCAATCACATCTATCTTGCTCGTCATGCCAAGTTTAATGAGAAACCTTTTCTATTCAAATAATCCACATACATGCCAACTCCTCAAACAACTCTAGACATAGCATTGTGGCTTACCTTATCAAATGTTATCCTCTCTCCTAGGGCCCATGTAGTGGAGCTGGCCGGTACCTCTCCTCCCCTATCTCCTTTTCTTACGCATTATAATCCCACTCAACCACCCTCTCAATTGAATCCTCCCTCAACTCAAATTCCTATTTTATCTCGTTCACCTCTCTTTCCTATCACAACCCAACCATCTCAAGGCATTTCCTTAGCCACTTCTCTATCAGATAACCCTTCCACACCAGATCCTCATCCATCTAAACCGACTTGAACCCATCCTATGCAACTAGGCCCTAGCACTATCCACTCTTTCAACAAATTTGCTAGCTCAGCCATTTGTCCTTACAAAACCCTCTCAACCTTACATTGAACCCAAAACTTATAAACAAGCCATAAAATATCATGAGTGGAAGGATGCCATGAGTGTGGAAATGTCAACTCTTTTTCTCAATCACACTTGGGAGCTAGTCCCACATCCTCCTAACACTAATGTTGTCAGAAACAAATGGGTCTTTCGCATCAAACATAATGCCGATGGTACTGTGTCTAGCTATAAGGCAAGGTGATAGGTTGCATTCATGCATATTTTATGTTTCATTTTGCATCGGTTTTGCATGTCAAATTGCTGCTATCTTTGTGTTTTATGTTATGTTTGATGTCTTTGTTGTCTAGGTGGATGGGTAAGAAAGAATGATAAAAAAACAGTGTTGTTTTGGCTGAGGAAATTTTGGACTGCATTACGACATGACCATGTCGTAAGTGCTGTAAGGACTGGGTTTTTGTAGTTAGATTGGGCTGCGTGTTTTAGAGGTTTGGGCCTCGAGATTTGAGCTGGAAGGATGAAAATAGAAGGCTTTTTAACAGTATTTGTTGCTGGAATAATAGACCATTTGTTGGATAATGTGTAAGTAAAGAGCAATGACATTTTAAAATTGTTACACATTATCAAATGCCAAGATCCAAGCAAACAAGCGATACACATAACAAAAGAAGGAACTGCAAATGTTTACCTTGTAAAAACATCGAATAACTGTGAAGAACATGATTGAGTCACGAACTTGTTTATCCTTTTCATGTTGGGTCAGCCACTCCACAACACCAAAAGTATGGTGACTCTATCAGTATCCACACCACATTGGTCCAAAATCATGACTAGGAGTTTGCAGCTCAAGACTAGGTTCGAATCGGTGCGCTATGAGCACTTTTATGGAGCTAAGTGTGTAGGGTTTTTTTGGCAATAAGAATGGCAGCAATAGCAACAATGTTTTGCTCACCATATGCACAAATTAGGCTTCCAAAAATTTACTCAGAAGACCCTTAAATAACCTAGTCCAAATAGAGTTAGGGTTTGCTAAACACCTCCAATAATATCTTCATGATTCTAGCCAACATTAAATGAGATATGTTCCTTTCTTGTAGGAAGACATTCCAAATCCTTTTGAGACTCATTATAGATGACCATATACTCCTTATTGGCAGAAAATTAAGCTTATTCTTACATTAGGAATAGGCTTAATTAACCATAATTAACTTGGGCTTAATGAGCTTTGAGCTTCTACCCATTAAACAAACACAAACGCAATATCTGCAAGCCCGTTGCAACATATATCCAAATCCAACAAGGATTTGTATTTTATTCAATTATCTAATAATTAAATAAACATGGAGAATTCTAATTTAATTATGAATCATCCCGAGATCCCCTTAATCAAATTAGGACTACTGACTATTGTGCTCTAAACCCTTAATACCGATACAAACTAGTCGACTAGTTTGTCGTTTCTCAAATCCTATTCATAATAGGAATCCTATCTCATATAGGAATCCTAATTTCATTGGGACTATCAAAATTGAGAATGATCGAAGTGTTAGGATTAGTTTCGTTGAAACAAAATATGGTCATTAGTTTCCATTTCAAAACTCATCCTAATTACACTATGACTCCCATTTCGATTAGGAATCATAGTCAAACTAGGACGGATAAACACATATTTATACGTATTTATTCGCATTTATTCATATTGTTTTCAATACGAATGAAGCGTTTGTCATTAGTTTTGGTACTTCCATGCTTTATATTATCTTTTTTCAGATAAATTGATGGTGTCATGATGAATCGAAGGGAAGCAAGTCAAAACGGGGCTTCAACGATGACATTTGTGGCATTTGGAGTGAGACACGGTCATATGGAAGCAAGACACGACTGTAGGCATATTTGAACATGCAAAACCGTGATGGACTGATGCTCCACAGACATCAAGTGCATTCCACGGCCGTGGACATGCCCACGAAATGAAGCACGTCCATGGAAGAGGTCGTGTACCACACTAGAATTTTAAGAACCGACAGACACAGACAACTCTTGTAAGACACGAACATGATGGCCTGGGACAAG
>CAODLS012763392.1:0-12649 GCA_948243855.1 Flueggea neowawraea
ATTCTCCAAAAATTCATTAAATCAACTTCTTATAAAAAAACAATTATGAACTCCTCTTTCGTACACTTGTATACACCATTGTACACATTTAGGAAAAATCATATATTTTTAATAATAAATTAAAAAATAAAACTTAATTTCTAGCTGGAAGTCATTTTTTCGCAAAAATATCTCAATTTCTTGAGAAAATATCTCAATTTCTCACCAAAAAAAGGTATTTTTAAGATTTCTTTATCTAGCATTTCTAATAATTGGAAACTTAAGATGGCCTTTGTAAGATTTGACAATTTATTTTGTTATAAACGTGTTATTTTCCCTGAACTAAAACATAAATGGGTACAAAAGCCCATAATAATGAATGACCAAGTCATAAGGCCAGCTAGTATTCTGAGTCTAGTCAAGAAAACTTGAGCCAATGGAAACCCTAACCAACCCTGTAGGGATATTCATCCCTTGCATGACATGTTCATCATACACTATACTGCCCTCACACCAACGGCAATCCAATGTTAGGCGAAACTGAAATTTCACGTCAATCTTAGCACCACAAATTGGTCCCTTCTAAAACACAACCAAAAAAAACAACGGCCACACTCCAAAGTATGGCGGTATACGTTAACTTCATTATTTATTATGTGGTTGGTGTGCCACTAGGATGTATCATTGGATATGTTTGTGGTCCGGAAATAAAGGTATCTTTCATATTCTGTTGAGTCTGATATTGGCTCAGATAATATGATCTAGTATGAAGATTCATACTTTTTGATTTGTTTTACAGGGTATATGGATTGGAATACAAATCAGAGTCGTACTGTAGTGCCTGACGTCTCAAATTATTTCTTAAATTTCAATAAAGGCCAAACTAATTACACAACTATCAAATACTGAAATCATGTGTAAGATACTAGCAAGCTGTCAAGAGAATTGAGTTCCTAAGACAAATTGGAGAAAATTCGCGAGAAATATATTTTTGCAGCCTTTTTCGGAGAGCTACACAAACGGTGTACAAATGGCACATAAATAGTGTACAAGCAACGCACTAATTATTTTCAAATTGAATTTAAGTGATTTAGATTATTTGAGTCGATTCAAATTTAATACTCACTCCGTCCGATAAAGACAAGATAGTATTTTTTTCGAATGGTCCAAGAAATAAACCTAGTTCTATTTATGCACTTAGCATTTATAGAGCAAATGCCGTTTTTTCCCCTAATAAATTATTCTGGTTATCATCAACTGTTTTATTGATCATTATTGGTATTGGCGAGTTGGACTTATTTATTTAGCTAGAAAACTGTATATGAGAGTAAATTTGGTAAATTAAACAAAAATAACAAATTACAATTAATTTAACTACTTTTTTAGTAATTGTGTTTATCCAATAGACCTATTTTTGTGGGACGAAAAAAGTATGATTTTATTATTAGTGTACAAACCGTGTACAATAGTACATAATAGTTTATAAATTTAATTTTAAACTAATTAGTTATTAGGTGTATAAATCATGCAAAAAAAGTGCATAACTAGTGCACGAACTGAATCTAGTGACTGTTTGATAGTTTTTATTGAATTTATTTGTAATTGTCAAACTTTGGGGGACTAAACTGATAATTGTGCACATATGTGGAAAGGCGCCATAGCCAACAACTCACCATTCATGTGTTCGCAAAGAGAAATGCCGCACGAACGACCGTTCGTCCAAATGGACGTCGAACTCGGTGGTCAGAGAGAGATCGATTTCCAAGACTTCGTTCGTTCTTCTGCAACGAAGGTCAATATTAGATCTAATTTTATATTTTTTAAGATTTGACAATTTATTTTGTTAAAAATGTGTTATTTTCCCTAAACTAAAACATAAATGGGTACAAAAACCCATAATAATGAATGGCCAAGTCATAAGGCTAGTTAGTATTCTGAGTCTGGTCAAGAAAACTTAAGCCAATGGAAACCCTAACCAACCCTATAGGGATATTCATCCCTTGCATGACCTATTCATCATACACTATACTGCCCTCACATCAACGACAATCCAATGTTAAGCGAAACTGAAATTTCACTTCAATCTTAGCACCACAACTAGTCCCTGCTAAAACACAGCATAAAAAACAACGACCACACTCCAAATCGGTGCAGGTAGAAACCCACAACACCAAACTAGCAATAGTTAATTAGGTAGAGAAAATCAAATCATCTTGAACAATTCTCGATGACAAAGATACACCAAAAACACCAGAACCAAAACTTCTAATCTTAGAGTTACGATGATCTGAATCTACAATCTCTGCCTCAGTGATCAAAACCAACCTAACTAGAATAGGTGGTGGATAAAGCCCCATAAGGAAGACAATAAGTTGGTTGATGAACATAACAAAAGGTAGACATGGCCACAGCTCAGAACAGGCAGTTCCGCTTCAAGGAAATGGTTGCAATGGAACCGAACTACCTAAGGCCAATTTTGGGCACTTTGGTTCTAGTTCTGGTTCAACTACGGTTCGCTGGGTTCGGTTCACAATTCTAATTCGACGGTTCCAACAGTTCAAAGGAATTTTTAAAATATAAATTAATAAGAAAATGTTGTCTACGATTTCAATCCCTTTTTTGCTAAATCAATGGTTCTTTTCCTTTTGTTGAGACGGTTCAGTGGTTTTTAAGAGTGTTGAACCAGAACCAGACTGGTTGCTAGCAGTTCTAGGGCTATTCAGTTTTTGTTTCAAATTGGATGTTTCCAATTTTGGTTTTTGCCGGTTTTGTTCAGGCCCAGTTCGACGGGCCGATTTGGAATTGCCGATTCTGGTTCAAGGAAATGGTTGAATAGAAACTGGATCATCCAGAGCCATTCTGGTCTAGTTCAACAATTCGGTTTGGGTTTTGCCATGTCTAGCAAAAGGCCAAAATCCCGAGTCAAACGAAAAAAAACCACCATATATATCCTCTCTAGCTGTAAATGTTTAGAGATTGGATCTTAGAGGTCCCAAGATCTGATATTGATTTGACCATATCTTCTCAATTAAATGAGCGTTGAGTTCATTGCCAAAAAAAAAAAAGAATAGCCTTGAGTTCACAATATGTAGACATTAAGATTTAGATTCCATTATGCACAAAATGCCATTAAAATGAACAAATCTTAAATTTTGTGCCCCCTCCAAAAAAGCTAAAAGTTTTTAGTTCGTACCTAATCTATAATCAGAGAACCCCACACTTCCCTCCCCAAATAAATAAGAAGAAAACAAACAAGACCCTGCATAAAAAAATAACAAAAGGAAAGAAAAAAAAAAAAAAGAAGGTATGGATACATGCGAGCATATTTAAGGTAAACATGGATTGCATTGTCAATTCATGTTCATGAAGATTTACGTATCCGGTCCGTCTCAGAGTTATTTCCCCTTGTCTACCCTCTCTCTCTCTCTGTGTGCATGAGGCTTTAAAAACTTTCAGTAGCCGTCTGTCAAGTCTGATTAAGGACTTCGGATAGAGGCAACTGTCTCTAGACTCTAGCCAAGTAAGCTTCTTCTTGTATATTCTTCCTTTCTCATTCACACTATATTTTCATGTTATAAATTATACTCGTCAAATAATATTCCTTCTCCTTTTTGCTAAACATGTTTATATATGGATCCAATTTGAACCAATGGATTCTTGTGGATATAATGTTCAATAAATGTTAAATATTCAGATCTCACTGAAAAAAAGAAAAATATGGCCTCTATGGAATAGGCAATATTGTTGTTCATTAACTATATATGCATGTTGTTAGGGTTAAGTCTACTTGGTTGTATTTCAAAGGTCTTGATATATTCATTGATTAGAAAATAATAAAACAAATTTTAATTTTCTTTAAAAAGCTATATATATGAATTAATGCTTGCATTCGGGGTAAGTATATGAGCTAGTTTGCCTTCTTAATTTGGTTTTGTTTGTTCAATTTGCGTTTCTCCTTATAAAAGTTTCGGCTAGGGTTTGCCATGAATTTCTGCACCCAACTTTAAGACCTGAAATAAATCATCAGCACAGTGAATCATGAACTTTTACTCAGTTTTTCCGAACCCAAGGAATGTGGGCACACACTTGAAAAGAGTTTTTTATCAACGGCTATCCGTCTGTCAAGATTTTTTTCTTTGTTCTGATTCATTGACCAACTGAACGGTAATGATGAAAACATAAATAGATGGTAGTTGGTGATAGTAGTTTATCATACATTGATATTTATGTTATTTCAAAATATCATACTAATTTGTGTATGATAGTTGGTGACCTATAATCATCATAAATAGTACTTGTGTTGTTTCTTTTTTTTTTTCTTTGCGAGTTAAATATGATCACACTAACTTGTGTTTGATAAAAAAAAATGTATACAGATTTAGTTAAATAAGTTTTGATGATTGGAAATAATTTATTCAAAATAAAAAATGCATGTGCTCTAAAAGAATTTAAAAAATATATGTATTTATGGGTCAATGGCTTATAGTATATGTCAAGTATTAGAGAAAATGGTGGACCATCAAAAGACAAAACCTTATTGATGAATTTAGTCTTTATACATGAGAGCACATCAATTTAAATGCCAAGTTTGACACGACTGAAACATATCAAATAAAACAGACATCTATCAAAAGTAAATACTCAAACTCATCCAACTGAAGCTGTTGTTCATCAATTTGTGCTGTCGTTGACTACTGCTGCTGGTGTGGATGATGCCCTCATCCGTAGCATGGATTTATAGCCTGAGTGTGCCTTCAACTCCCCCTGCAAGCAGAGGCCAGAGAGGAAAGAACGCGAAGCTTGTATCTGACATGCAAGAAGTGATTGCGAGTGAGCTGCTTGGTGAAGATATCAGCAATGCTAAATGCGCTTTTGATTAACTGAATGTGAATGAGGCTGCAAAACACTTGGTCACAGATGAAATGATAGTCGACTTCAATGTGCTTAGTCTGGGCATGTTACACCGGATTGGCAGTTAGGTAGAGAGCGCCAAGATTATCACACCAGAGAGTAACAGGTCAAGTATTGGGGAAGTCGAGCTCAGAGAGAAGAGTAGTAAGCCACATAAGTTCACCGATGGCATTTGCAAGAGCTTTTCCATGGACGAGCGAGCAACGGTGAGCTATTTCTTAGCACACCAGGAGATCAAGTTTGGTACCAAATATATCATAGCCATTTCTGGAGCAACGGTCATCCGGGCATCCTACCTAGTCGCTATCTGAAAAGCATTGAAGGTGAAAACCATTGTGCGATTTGAAGAATAAGCCATCGGATGTAGTATTTTTGAGGTAACAGAGGAGGCTTAACAGCTTTCCAATGAGCCAAGGTTGGGCAATGCATAAATTGGCAGAGTTTATTGACCGAGAAGCTGATATCCGACAGTGTAAAAGTAATGTAATGTAAGGACCGTAACTTTATGATATAACTCAGGATCAGTAAAGGGAATAGCTTCTTTTGAGAGCAGAGCTGCAACGGACATCGGTGTGGGAAAGGGATTGCAATCAGTCGTGTTTGTCTATCGAAGAAGATCTGTAATGTATTTGCGCTGGTGGATCAGCAGACCATTAGATAACTGTTCAGTTTCAATACCCAAAAAGTAATGAAGAGTTCCTGAGTCTTGACCAGGGAAGGAGCCTTTTAGCATGTCAACTAACCAATTGATCAAATGAAGAGTAAAGTCGCACACTGAAATCTAATCAACTTAGACCAGCAATATCAGTTTGCTATTGTTTGGTCCACTGAATAAGAACAGAGAGAGATCGGCTTGAGAGGAACTAAATCCCGAAGAGTGCAAGAACTGAACTAGTTGCTGAAACCATGCCTTATGGGCTTGCTTCAAGCCTTAGAGTGACTTTTTGAGTCGACAAACATGATGAGGCCAAGAGGGATCTTCAAAGCCGACAAGTTGTTGCATATAGATGGTACTGTCCAGAAACCCATGAAGAAATGCATTGGAGATATGCAGTTGATGAATTGGCCAACCAAGCATGGTGGCAAGATCAAGTACAGTTCTAATGGTGGGAATTTTCACAACTGGACTGAATATTTCATGATAGTCAACCCCACTTTCTTAAGTGTATCCCTTAGCAATAAAATGTGCAATATAGCAAGACATGGTTCCATTGGCATTATGTTTGATGCGAAAGACCCATGTGTTTCCGACAACATTAGTTTTAGGAGGACAGGGGACTAGCTCCCAAGTGTGATTGTGAAGAAGAGTTGACATTTCCACAAGCGTGGTGTCTTTCCAATCACAATATTTTATGGCTTGTTTATAAGTTTTGGGTTCTGTGTGAGGTTGAGAGGGTTTTTGGTAAAGGGCGGATGGCTCAGTTAGCAAATTTGCCGAGAGAGTGGATAGTGCTAGGGCATGCTTGCATAGGATGGCTTTGAGCTAGTTTGGATGGATGAGGATCTGGTGTGGAAGGGTTATCGGATAGAGAAGTGGCTAAGGCAATGCCTTGAGGTGGTTGGGTTCTATAGGGGAGAGAGGTGAACGGGATAAGATAGGAGTTAGAGTTGAGGAAGGATTCGATGGAGATGGTGGTTGAGTGGGATTAGAAAGCGTAAGAGAAGGAGATATGGGACGAGAGGTACCAGCTGGCTCGGCTACATGCGCCCCAACAGAAAGGATAACATTTGATAGGATAAGCCACAGTGTTGTGTCAGGAGGTGTTGGAGGAGTTGGCATGTATGTGGATTCTTTGAACAGGAAAAGTTTCTCATTGAACTTAGCATGATGAACAAGATAGATGTGATTGGAAGAGAGATGAAGACATCGGTATGCACTGTGATTTGGACTATTGCCTAGACAGACGTAAGAACTTGAGTGGAAAGAAATTTTGTCGGACTGATGTCTGATATGGATGCAACAAATGGAAAACAGTGCACCCAAAAGGATGTAACTAAAGAAAGTTGAACGACCGATTGTATAGATGTTGAAACAGAGATTTGTGTCGTAACGCTAGAGAGGGAAGATTATTGGTCAACATGACATAGTTATCAAACGCATACATTTCCATGAGCAAGTAATATTTGAATGGTACATTTCCATGAGCAAGTAATGTTAAGCCAAAGTGGCGAATTTTACGTTCAAGTGTCCCATTTTGTTAGTGGGTATAGGGGCAAGCAATACGTTGGACCATGCCAATGTTTTCTAAGTGTTTGTGGAGATGTTGGAATTCACCTCCCCAATCAAAGTGAAAAGCTTTAATTGTAGTGCCAAATTGTCGTTCAACAAGGGATTGGAATTGTAGGACAATAGGAAATGCATCACTTTTATTTTTAAGAAAATAAACTCATGTGAAACAAGTAAAATCACTAAAATTAACATATATCGATGTCCATGAATTGACAATACGGGAGAGGGACCCAATAGATCACCATGAACAATGTGAGAAGGAGTTATACTTTTATGTTGACAAAAGCCAGCGGGACACGAGATAATTTGCCTAAAGTACAAGAAGAACAAGGAGGAACAAGAGAGGACAAAAATGATAAATTGGACTATCTAAGAAAGTAAGAATGCGTGAAACAGTGCGATAATTTGGATGAACTAAACGAACATGCCAATCCTCTGAAGATAATCGCTCTAAAACGGCGACTTCCTTGTATGGCTTAAGTGCATAAACACCATTCTCACTGAGGCCTTGCAGCAGAATTTGCTTGGTGACTTGATCCTTAGCAACAAAATGATTTGGCCAAAATTCAAAGAAACATTAATTATCAGTAGTAAATTTTTTACTGCATTAACGATGTGGAGGACATTGCTTAAGGCTAAGGATTTGTGAGTGGAAGGAACGAGTGTCTAACCGTGTGAGAAATGGTCAACCCCTTGCCATCACCAACATTAAGTTGATCACCACCTTGATACTCTTGAGCAACGCTAAGGTTGGCAAGATCTGGCGTGATGTGAAAATTTGTTGTTGTGTATGGATACAAAGTAGGTGTTTGCCCCTTAAACTGTGACTCAAATTGGAGGCCATGAGAGTGAATATTTGGTCGACAAGACCAGTTAGCATAAGGACGAAATGAACCACCGCGGCTGAGTGATAACGCCTCCGACAACGATCAGTTGTATGGTTTCTCAGTCCACAAATCTGACAAGTGACTCTCAACCGAAAGGTACCATTAAAAGAGTTTGAAGGTGGGCGTCTGAAATTGCTAAAGTTGGGAGGCTGAACATGTGAGTTGGGCATAGCGAAAGAGTTAGGTCTGCCAGTGGTCGACTTCTCCACCATGTTTACAACATGAACTTTTTGTGATCCCTTAGGAAGGATCTCGAGTGCAATAAGTTGTTCCTACAGTTCATGAAATTGAACCGGTTCTGATCGGAGATTGAGGGCCGTAATTATTGGATGAAATTCACTCCTAATGTTCTGGTAGACTATGGCATTAAATTCAATAGGTGAGAATGATCGACCAGCAGATTTCAATTCATTGGCCAAGGCTTTAGCTTTCTAAAGATAAGTAGGCACTGACATATCATTTCGTTTTAATTCTTGTAATTCAATATGAATTTGAAAGTGTCGATTTTGAGAGACGGAACCGAAAGTTTCGACAAATGCATTCCAAAATTCTTGAGAAGAGTGAAGATCTATTATACCTATAGAAACACATCTTCAGTTAGAGAAGAAAAGTCCAAGAGAGTAGTAGTTGATATTTCTTGAACCAGGTTTCATATACTGGATTTGGCACTGCAACCTGAGCGCTATTGAGCATGGGTTTTGGTGGGAAGCAACTAACATATACATAGATTGAGCCTGACTAAAAGGGTTATCTCTATAGACTATACCACCTGACCTGTGTGTTTGGCCGAACATACAGTGTTAGAGTCAACCCTAGTAACTAAACATTCATGAACATTGGTATACTAAAGGCTACGTATTTCTTGCGGCTAAGGTGTCCCCAGTCACATAATATATTTATACGGATGGCAAGTAGGCATGCAAAGTATGTATATATATAATATTGATACTGATATTAGTATTGATACTATACTTATACAGATATTTATTACATTATTCATTATTGCACATAATCAGATTTTAAGAATTACTCATCCTTAATTAGTCCGATTACATATCAGGTTAGGTCACAACGAAAAACATACAATTTCTGAAAGACACAGCCTATATGTTTGAAGCTGTTATCGCACTAACCTGGATTCCGTGTCAAGTAATACATATCACAGATCACTGGTGGATAACTGGTCACCTCAGAAACTGAACAATGCTGAAGACAAACAAACAACTGAACCAGAGGAAACTGATAACAAATAGACCATATCGGTGTCAAATGTGGTACTGTGGCATATGCGGAATGTATGATATGCAAGTGCATGACTCAAACCCTTGACAACGTTGAAAAACTTACTTCGGTTGAAGATCCATGCTCTCGTCTCAAAAATCATAATCTATGTAAAATTATGATTTAGTCCCTTAATTCTTGTAAAATCATGCTTTAGTCCTATATATTCTCAGAATTACCTTTTAGTCCTCAAGTCATACCAAATTACATATTAATCCCCAATCTTTCGAAAGGTCCCATATTAGTCCTCAAAATAATTCAAAATTATAATTAGTCCATAAACTCTCCAAAATATCAATCAATCCTTAATCTTTTGCAGAATTATAGTTTGGTCCTATCATCACAAATTCCACCAAAACAACCCAAAATTTGATTCAATCGAAATCTCGATGCTCAAATCCACCTACATTCACTTCAATCGTCCTCCTAAACATAAATCAACTAACAATCTTTCAAAATAACCTCAAAATCATTACAAAATCCTTGAAAACCTTAATTAAACCATATCCCATTCAACAACTCGTTAAATCTTTCAAACCCAAGTCAAATCTATGTTTCTCTAACCTTAATCCATCATAAACAAACAAAATCCAACACAGTTTCCAACGGAAATCACCAAATCTGAACCTTAGATGGAAATTTCGGCCAAAACCTTAGCCTAAGCAATAACTCGTCAAATCTTGTAATTCCAAGCTAAATATATGTTTATCTAACTTCAATCTAACTAATCTAACATCCCCAAGCACCCATTTCAACAGAATCGCTCAAAAATGCAAACCCATCTAAATTTGGCCTAAAATGATATTTCTAATATTAATGCATGAAATGGACAAAAAGGAGAGATTAAAAATGTAACCTTACCTCAAAGAAGCAAAAGATATGATGGAAGAGCAATGTGAAAGAGTTTGGGACTAATTGAAAGTGGTTTGAGTGAGAAAAGATAGAGAAACGACAAAGGAGTTAAGTTTGGTGTTTATATAGAACTGCAGGTCGTTAGTCGAAGTCGACTACCCAAATGTGGTAGTCGACTAATGGAGAACATTCTTCATTAGTTGACTCCCCAAAAGCACTAATCAACTACTTGGGGGTCAACTACCCAACTTGTGAGTCGACTACCTAGGGCTGTTTTCTCACAAATTGATTTCTTTCACTTCTTCTATTCAATTCAATCGAACACCACTAAGATCAAATGTCTTAATTCACTCCAAAACATCATCAAACATCTAATCCTCATTTCAAACCCTAATCGTCATCTCGAACATTCAAAGATCAAATCAAGAATCGAGCATATCGCTACAGAAAATCTAGTCAGAACAAGCGAGGGTGTTCCAAAAAAGAGAAAACCTTATTGATGAATTAAGTATTTATACATGAGAGCAGATAAATCTAAATGATAAGGTTTGAGTTGACACGACTAAAACATATCAAATAAAACAAACATCTATCAAAATTAACTACTCAAACTCATCCAACTGAAGTTGTCGTTCATCAATTTGTGCTATCATCGACGACTGCTGCTGGTGTGGATAATGATGTCGCCCGTAGCATGGATTTATCGTCTTAGTGTGCCTTCATGGATTTGTCGTCCCTAAACTCTAATGAAAAGGAAAAGTTAACCCTTTATCTAAACTTTGTTGATATTTTTTTAACTTTAAATTTTGACTCGTATCTAAATTTTGAGATAGAGAGTGAACAGAAAACTTAACCATAACATTTGTTCAAGGATTAATGTGAACAAAAAAAGGTTAAAAAATGCAATGTCAACTACATGTAATTAATTCAAAGTAAAGGCGACTAATAGTTTTGTGATTTGTTTAACTTTTAGTCATAAAAAGTCTTCCATTGAGAAATGAAAACACAATAAAAATAATCATGCCCACATCAATATTTGTGATTTGTTTTATTTTTTTTCATATATTGACTTCCGTCAAGTATCGAATCTTCAATCCTTAGCATTAGAGATTACTGCATTACTTACTAACAGGCTACATGTCTATTGGTTTGTGATTGTTTTAGTTTACATGCATTTGAACTAAATGACCAAATAAGAGCATCTTTTTTTTTCCCTCGTTGAAGGCTCAAGAATGGAACAAAGGCTTCTAGGAGAACTCGCAAAATATTTGAATGATTTGAAGGGAAGGATTTGGGCAGAACAAAAGAAGATATGGAGAGTTTGTTTTCCTGCAATGTTGTCAAAGGTTTTATCATTTGGAGTGTTTGTAGAAACACAAGCATTTATTGGACAAGCTGGGGAACTACAACTTGCAGGCTATGCTCTCATAAATAACATATTTGTAAGATTTGCAAAGGCATACTGGTAAGAAAATCTTACTTCAATTTGCTTTCTTTAAATTACATATATTTTAGATTAGGCTCTTTTTAATAAATAAAACACAAATTGTAAGACAATTCAACGTAGGATTAGTACATGAAGATTCTTAATTAACGACTAAAAAATAATCATTAAGTACCTAAAGTGTGTACATTTTCAATCTTCAAATCTCGGATTCAACTTCCCTTATAACAAAAACAAATGTACTTGCGTTGAATATCTAACATGAGATATCTGAATAATCTTTTTGTTGCATCTAGATTGAATTTGAGGCAGCATTCTAGTTTATATATTGAATACTAACGAGATTTAATTAAAGAACTAACATTCCATTTTTATTATAGTTTAGGGACCTTCTAAATGTAAAAAATCTTGCAATTACTCAATTTGTTAAATTTTGTGCTATTATTTTGGCTTGCACATTATAGCTAGGAATGTCGAGTGCAACGGAGACACTATGTGGGCAAGCATTTGGAGCAAGGCATTACCATATGACGGGAATATACTTGCAAAGATCATGGATCATCAATTTAACAGCAGCAACAATGCTGCTATTTGTATTCATATTTGCTGCTCAAATCTTCAAGCTAATTGGTGAACAAGCAGCAACTGCTGACATGGCAGGATACATATCACTATGGTTCATACCAATTCTCTACTTCTTTGCCTTCTCATTCTCCATGCAGAAATACCTGCAAACTCAGCAGAGAAACAGGATTGTTGGATGGATTGCTGCTGCCACATTTGTGCTTCATGTGTTTTTGTCATGGATATTCGTGGATAAACTGAACTGGGGAATTCCTGGCGCAATGAGTTCAATCATCATATCGAGTTGGTTGGTGAATTTTGTGCTGTTTGTTTATATTTTTGGTGGTTGGTGTCCTGATACATGGAAAGGATTCAGTACTGCTGCATTTGCTGATCTAATACCAGTCACAAAGCTTTCTATTTCCTCTGGTACAATGCTTTGGTACGTCCACTTTCTTCAACCATTGTCAATTAAATAGCCGGTACAACTTAAAAAGTCTA
>CAODLS012763479.1:0-15874 GCA_948243855.1 Flueggea neowawraea
ATAAATTTTATTGAAATTCCAGCAAAGTCTCCCTTGTAATACAAGTAACTTCCTGTCATCAACTTAGAAAGAAAAAAAATCGAACATATTGTCATACTAATCCATAACTAATCAACCAACCATCCAAAACAATTCAGTTTATCAATCCAAATAAGTCAATCCCACCAACTAGAGGTTACAAGTCAAGTAACCATACATAACATCTAAAGTTCTAATACAATATTGACATAATATAGATAAAAAAATATATAATAGCATTAGCATGAACAAATGTAATACAAAATAAGCAATGGAGTCTCAGAGCTAACTGACCTGCAAAACTGAAAAGGAAAGGGGGTGAGCCTTAAGCTTAATAAGTAACAAGCATACATAAAATAAAATACTAGGCATGTAGTATTTTGTATTGAAAATATAAGAAAACAATTATGAACTTCTTTTTAACAAGAAATTCACAAACTTGAACAATTATATTTACTAGAAAAATATTAACTACAATTTTTACTAACTAAATTCCTTATTCTTAAGCATAATCATTTCATCAACTTTCAACTCACCGTTGATAAACAAAACAACTTCTCAAATCATTTTTAACCATAAATAAGAAAAAAATTTCTCAAATCGTTTCCTGAATTCACACATGCATAATTTACATACATAGAACAGAAAACGAATAATGCAAATTTATCAAACAGAGCTAGTGAACACCTCTCACGCTAGTGAAGCTTTCTAGCAATCACCTCTCCTACTAGTGGAGCAATCCAACATATACCTCTCCTGTTGGCAGGAGCGAATCATGAAAATAGAACCATAAAATATGCCCGTATACATTCAGGCTAAACATAAAGAGAGTTTTGTTTCCGAAAGCCAAGTTCCAAATAATTATAAGTTCTTAATATTTTGTCCTTTTGAAAATCTTTTTAATAAAACATAAATTTCTTATATACTAAAATCAATATTCGAAAATCAAATTATTTGGCAAAATTGAAATACTCATAAATCTTAAGTTAATACATAAACCATCTAAAAAGGTTAACAAAACCAACAAGGAAACAAACAAACGAGGAAGCAAGCATGTATACAAGTTACTCACCAAATATTCCAAGTGTCCCAAGATAACTATGATCGGGCTTAATGTGCTCCCTAGAATCTAATACAACAAATTATATATTCAAGTCAAAACCAATACACATACGAATATAATACATGTATTCTCTTCCCCAAAGAATGACTAACTGAGATTAATGCATAATTAGGCAACATCCATTCTAATTTTTATGACCGTATCATTCATAACAAATTTCAAATCCATCAATTTCCACAAAGAACAATCCTCTTCCACAACTATTTTATTACTGCAGTTGTCATGACTCGGCATAAGCACACAACTATCCTTAATCAACATCCAACAACTAATGGATTTCTAACTACAAAACTCAAAAGTTCAAGTTTGGGTTACTCAAGTAGTCAAGTCCTTATACTTATAAATTTTTCCATCCATATACACTTATACAATGAGGAAACATAGAGTTGTTGCGCACCATTTAGCTTCACCTACTAGTTTCAGCTGTCTGCTTTGGTAAGATGTTAAATCAATTCTCCCAAATAATAAATATATCAAAATCTCAAACTTCAACAAATGCCAATACTTTTTCTTTCGAGTTCTTGAATCTAGTATCAAATTTATATTCTACTTGCTTTAATTAATTAATTCAATCACTCCAAATTATCTCTATAAATCTTATTTACAAAAATTCCAAAGATATCAATAATCCTAATCTCTAAGGCTTAAGTCCAACAATTGCATGCACATAATAAAATCCAACAATTCTCTTCTTTTCTTTTTCTTTTTAAATTTTGTGTCCTGATTTAATTGATCAGCATAATTCCAAGAACATAGTAGAATCTAACTCTAATGCTTAATACATTTTGAATACAAACTCTAACCCTAACAACTAAAATTCCAAAAGTAATCTACCAAATCAAAAATACTATTAACTTAATTCTTCAAGTGAAAACTTCAAATTAAGCAATTTAAACTAAAAATCTTACCAAATAAATTCTGAATTCTTGAGACCCAACTCCAAATCTTTTCCTTTATGCTTCAGAAGAACCGTGCATGCAAACGTTTTGGTGAGGGTAGTTGGTTCAAAAAGTGAGAATAGTGAAAAGAATGGAAAATAAAACCAAGAAAATAAAGAAAAGAGGAAGAGAGTGAGAGAGGACATAAATAGAGGAATGATGGTGGTGGTGTCGGGTTAAAAAAACCATCAGGAGAGAGAGAGAGTTGTGATTAAAATGGGCTGGCAAACATGCCTGTTTAGTCGCTGAAATTTTTGATAATATCAAGACTAGTCCTTGCACTTAATAAATTTACAACTTGATCCCTAACTAGAGTTGACAAAATTATATTTTATTTTTAGGAATGTTACAGTGTTCTTTCTTCTCTTCTCAACTAGATTCCACACCATCAAAAAATACTCCTACAGAGTAGGTAATACCTCGTTTGATGAACTTGACAACCTTCAAGAGACGTGGTCTACAACATCATTAAATGCCCTTTCTCCCATTCTCTTTTTCTTCTATTCCTCTTAAACATTTTAGAAACCACCATAGACCAAAAACAACCATCACCACATCAAACTATTGAGACTATGTTTAGCTTAAGGGAAAGTTAAAAGGAAAGAAAGTGGTATAGAGAAAAGTTGCAAATTTTCTCCTCCATATTATTGTTTAGTTTCACAAAAGAAAAAAAGAAAAGAATGGAAGTATTATAATCCATCTTTTAGACTTTATCCTTTTGTACTTTTCCTCTTGCTCCCAGAATGAAGTAATTTAGAAGGAATGAGTTGTTTTTTAAACACAATGAAATTTATGCCTTTGTACTTATTTGTACTCCTTACAAAATAAGGATATTTCTGGAATTTCGACAAATATTAAATATTTTTATTTTCCTCCATCATCAACAAACCAATCAATACAAAGAAAGTTAAAATCTCTTCCTTTAGTTTCCTTATCTTTTTACCTACTTTCTCCTCTTCCACCCACTTACCATCATCTCATCTAAGCATAGCCCATGTCTCTTTTTTACTTATTGAATAAAAAAAACTCTTCCTCTCTTCCAATCTAAACTCCACTACTGTAATTTATTTTTTAAAAAAAAAACTTTTCACATCAACATAGAAAATCTCTTGCATAAGACCCTCAAACCTAAAAGAACAAACCACCAAAGCCAAAAAAATCTAAACCCACCTTCTTGCATCAAACCCAAACCTAGATGTCTTGCATCAAACACATACCTCTTGCATTCACAAATTATACTTAATACACCCATGCCAAAAGCATCAAAACGACTCTCTTTTATTTAAAAATAATATTTTCTTAATGAAGATAATTGTTGGGTTTTTTCATATGAGATTTGTGAAGTGTGTCATCAACAAGCATGCCTTATTTACATGAATTGTAACAAGAAAATAGCATATAACATGGCCACTGAAACCTATAAACTAGCAACTTTTGAAAATGGCCCATAAAATAGGAAAGCATAACATAAGAAAGAATCTTCCTCTTCTACATATTCAACATAAATTTAGGAATCACAATCTTAGCGAACCAACATAGAAGTCTGATAATATGAGACCTTGGAACAATCTCTAAAGAAAAGGTAGAATCTTTGAAATAGTGGACTGTGTAATCATTAGACGCAAAACCAATGGATTATACATCAACTGAGTCTTTGCCACTAGACATAAAGATAATTTGTTAACAGTGAGTTCGATTGATGGAAGTTTAGAAGAAGATCCGCAAGTTAGCCAAATCAAAAGGCTATCTATTATTAGGATTAGGGGTGCATAAAAAAATGTACAAACCCGAAAAACCGATCGGACCAAACCGAAGACAAAACCAAAGGAAGAGGAATGCCTATGGATTTACATTTTTGAAAATCGAACGGTTTGGTACGATCACGGTTTTAGCCATTTTAAAACCGAACCGAACCAATCCGATCCTACCATTTATTACATAAAACGCCACCCTTTTATATATATATATATATATATATATATATATATATATATATATACATACAAACAAACAAACATACATACATACATATCTAACCCTAGACAAATATCTCTACTCTACTTTGTTCGTCGTTGCTTCTTCACTTCACTCTCTTCTCAATTTTTCTCATCCAGACGAACCAAACCGTCAAAACTCTCATTTCTTCTTTCAATCCTTCTCCTTCACTGACATCTCTCTTGCCGTTCACTTCCTCTCTATCGGAGACCTCCTTCAGGTAATCTTCTTCATCGGTTTGGACAACTCATGGATCTCTCATCTCTCAATACGTTGCCATTTTTATTCAGATCTGAAAGTTTAGTTGATTTCTTCTTTTGCTTTTATTGAACAGGCGTTCTTAGCCTTTGTTTGGATTGATAGAATTGGATAGAAAGGAAAGGAAAATAAATCTCATTTCCACTCTATTATATTGTTTGGACAATGATAAAATAGAGGAATTGAAAGGAAATATTTAAAATTGGTGAGAAATGAGGGGAATGGAGGGGCATTTGTATTGAAATGACAATATCATCCTTCAAAAAAGAAATTAAAAAGTACTAATGAGGGATAAAATAGTATTTTTGTTAGGAAGGAAATTGCATTTCCTTCATAATTAGTTTTAAGTCACCAACCATAGAGGAGAAATACAATTTCTTTTCTCTTGGAAATGGAACTCTTATTTTTTTTTCCATTCTCTTCTTTTCCTTTGTTCAAATAAGCATCCAAACAAGGGCTTAGTGTTGGATTTCTTCTTTTGTTATTTCAGACTTGAAGAATAGACTGACATTTGACAAAAAGAAGTAAGAGCAGCTTAATGTTGTCCTATTTTTCTTGCATGTTGCTGTTGTTTCCGATTGTTTCTTTGTGATAATTTTGGATGTTCACAATTTTCGGTTTGCATGTGAATTTTAAGACATATTTTTGTAAACATGGTTCTCTTTGGCCAAGCCACTTATGACAAGCTTTTCTCTGAAGCTCCCAAATCTACACTCATCACTCCCTCTATCCTTTCTGACCGTATGTCACTAAGGATTAGTGGGTCCCTTGCTAGGAAGTGAATTCAGTCTCGTATTTTATGTAGTAGTTTCCGGAGTTTGACTAGTACTTTTCAAGCAAGTTTATTTTGTTAGGATGCATGACTTACAATCTTAAAAGAAAATGACAATTTTGTATTTTGTGGTGGAACAAAAAAAGACAGTTTTGAGTTTTTACAGTTGCTCTGTGCTTTGTTTTTTGCATCTGCATGTTTTTTTAAGACTATCAATGGTGTAGTTGAAGTTGACATCATTGTTCTTTTAAAACTTGAGTATAGTGGTTGACTCTTGTTTGCACTCAAAATTGGTTGTGATTAACTGAAGAACCCGTTGATTTCAAGGAATTGTTAGATAATGTTGAGAAATATGAGAAAATTGCCAAAGATATTTATTTGTTGCCTAGCTGAAGTTATTTCACATTTTTATTTGCTTTATCAATATTAATCTGCACTGATTTCTCTTTTTATGCAGATTTTGATGAGTCTTGAATAAGGGAGTTGGAGTTCTTTTTGCTGGATGATGATCTTTAAAGATGAAAGTTTGAGTCTTTACGTTTATTTTGGATTTGGGTTTATTGGTGATGTTTGTTGAAAATGAAAATTTAACTTTTTATGTTTATTTTGGACTGGTTTTAATTTGAATTGTAGATGTTAATTTAAAATTTGATTGCAAGTAAATGTTTTATTTTGATTTATTTGGACTTTAGAGAATGATTTGTTTATTAAACTTTGTGTGGAATGTTCTCATTTATAAATGCAGTTTCTGTTCAGTTAAAAAATGCAGCCTTTATTTATGTTCTAAACCGAACAAGCCGAATCAAATCGAATCGAAAATCAACTGAACCAATCGGTTAGTTGAAACCAACGGTTCAATTATAAATGACCAGATAGTAAAACCGAACTGTTCAAATTGGTTGACAGTTTATATACAAAATCGAGTCGTCGTGTGTGCACTCCTAATTAGGATAATCCACAATAATTTATGTTTAATCATTTTTAGAAACAAAATGACAAAGTATGCTAAATTCAAATATCTAAAGAAAAAAGAAACTCAATTTCTTTTTCCTTACAATGAACTTTTTTTAAAATTATCAGCTGTTAAACTAAGCAATTGTATGAATTCACTAAATAATTGCTTAAACATAATTAAGTGATTTTGATTAAAAAAAACCGTAGCTGAACAAAGACCAGTGGTACAACCGTACAAGCTCATGTAAGAAACCGACTGGTCCCACCCAAATATCACAACAGTGAAAGTTCATTAACGAATCAACTAAAAATGCATTTACTGGAATCTGGAAAAGCCAACTGGTACATGCTTCTGTTCTGTACAACTTCGTACCAACAAGTACTTATCAAAATTTTGATAATTTATTTTATTTATTCTCATTCGAGAATCGAATTTATATTGAATTTATGATCATTGGCTGCGCCAACAAGTATTTGAGGACGCTAAACATCTCTTAAATGAACTTGGAAAACCCTCGCAACATGTTCCACTGCATGAACTTGCAAAATCTGCAACATTCTCCACTGCATTCCTGTTTTTAATCAGTTGAACAGTCGCAGGCGTATTGTTATGGGCTGTCGGCACAACGGACACGTCGAAATGGTCGCAGCACAATCCTTGCATGTCTGCAGCAAGCAATTATGATATAAAAATCGTTATCGTTAACGGCGGTTTTTGGTTTTTATATATTGGTTTCGTGTATAACTATTCATGTACATTTTGACTCCAAAAAAAAGCATGTCAATCTCTCCAATTTTTAACTACGCAATAATATCACACCTACCAATGTATAATCTACATCTACTATTCATCTCTTAATTTACTAAAACTAAACACCAACTGTTTTCTTCCGTTTCATTTTGAATGGCTTTAGAGCAGTACCCTAATGCTTAAGTTTTCTAGACATGGCCACCCAGAGGCTGCGCCTCAACTTGGGCAGGGAAAGGGAAACAATGACAAAGCTTTCCTAAGATGTTCGCTATGGCTGCACACGGTTTGCTTTAAGTCGGTTTGTTCACAATTCTAAGACGTTAGCTATGGCTGCACACGGTTCGCCTTAAGTCGGTTTGTTCACAATTTTTCTGAATTTAATCCTAAAACATCCATGCAACTAGAATACGTATAAAAGATAAGTAGATTGGAAGTGCACATACTGTGTGACCGCATCCAAAAGCCATATTTTTTGGGTTTGTCAAGCAAATCGGACAGACCTTGAAAAATTCATAGATTGTGTTTCAGCACAATAATTTCACTAAACTATAAAAACTGAAATCATCAATAAAAAAAATATAAAAACTGAAGAAAAAGAAAAGATACCTGCTCTGCTGGAGTTGAGGCTTGAGCCGCAGGTTCGACTGTTTCAAAGGTCATGTGGCGAACTGATTTGACTATGTTATCGAGATCAAAAACTTCTGGTGGATGTGGAAGCGGCATCCCACGCGGAACACCACCTCCTTCTCTACTGCATGGTAAAACGATTAAATGTTTCACTCTCTGCATCTAAATGAGAAATTAGATAGAAAAAGCAGTTACTGCCTCACTTGACACGAAGGGTTTGAGTAGCTCTGTATTGAAATGGGATTTCCATAAGGGCAGCAAGGGCAAAGTCTGCTTCTTTTTTTGATGTTTCAGCGTTATCAGACATAATTTTGGTGAAATTAACAAACTGCATATAAATATGAAATCCTTCCTCATTAACTAATTAAATAATTAAGAAAATATTTAAAATCTTAGGATTAAAATAAATGCTTTCCAATGACAAATTCTTTGAAAAGTTTCACTTTCTAGCCTAAAATCAAACTAGTCATAAATCAAATATGAAAACAAAATATCGATCCCCTGGCACCAAAAAATCCACTAATTCCAAACAAAGCCATACCAATTCTACTAGCCAACAAGATTTTAACAATCACAATGCGTTCACCAGTACAGATGTAACTGCATCAGAACATCATTGCAAGACATAATAAAGCTGAAATGAAATGAAGAAAAGGTCCAATAATCATGCCAATACGATCTACTGCCAACAATTTGACAGTTTTGGAGGATAAAACTGGTTATGATTACGTTTATAGATCATGCTTATCATACCCATTTTCTTTGGAGCAAAATTATTTTGACATGTCTTAAGATACCTGGAAGTTGTCAAATGCACGTTGAGGAATGTTATCATCAAATTGTTTAATGGCGTCCCATGGTCCATCTCCCACTCCAACCAAAATAATTGAGAGAGGATATTGACTGTTTTATTACATTCCAAAGAAGAGCGTAAGAAATGCAATAACAGAATCCTGGATTTGAAAATGGAATTTAATTTACCTGGCAGCAACAATAGAATTTACAGTTTCTTGTTCCTGTGGACTGTATCTTCCAGGTGGAGTATCTGGACTCCTGGTAACCTACATAAGACAAAGCAACATTCAGAACCATTTAACAACACTGAAAAAAAAAAGCAATCGAGTTTACGATAAATATACAAAGGCGTGCTACGGGACCCAGTTGTACAACCTGTCCATCTGCAATTATAACAAGAACGTGATATTGCCCACTGCTTTTCTCCACAATGTCAATTGCTGCATCAATTATTGGTGCGAATGAAGTTGGGCCTGCAGATATGATGTAGAATAATATGATAATTATTTACTGACATCAATTTAGGTTTCCCCTGAAGCTCAAATTGAAAATCAAGGAATTTATGACCGGTGTTGTCATAAGATCAGTTTCTATGTCATCCCTTTACAGCAAACTACGACCAATATGATAGAGACTAAATTCTAGAAATAGAAACAGAGAAAGGAAAATTGAAATTCAGAGACAAGCGAGGGATTAGTATTGAATTTGGCCAATGTATCAGTACACATTAAAGGACAATTCGAGAGGTCCTATCTCTCCTCGGATGTAATCGTCCCAAACCAAAATAAATTCAATTCCTCACTATCACTATGACCTTATTCTCCTCCCTTGTCCCTCTTTTATTCTTTGTTGCTGGTGTAACAGAATTCACCACACAGCACCACAGACACGCACACACCATACGCACACACTGACACTCACAGTAAACGACAAAAGACAGAAAATAACAAACTCATGATTGTTGCAGTAACAAATGATTGCTCCTCAAATTCCGTTTATTCTGTTTTGCTTTTCTTCTGGAATGAACGAGCTTGAACGGTGTCACTGGGCCTGGGCTCTTATCAATACTCCCCCCTTTGTCTTTCACCTTGTCCTCAAGGTGAAATTCAGAAAATTGTGCTCGGATCATCTCTGCACTCCCACGTTGCCTCAAATGCAGGAAGATGCTTCCATTGGATCAATACTTCAAGCCCAGACTCTCCCCAACGAGTTTGCAAAACATCTTCAGGTTCAATGACCCACTCCATATCTTCATTCAGAACTGAAGGGAGAGATTGAGTGGGAGTATCAACTCCTACCGCCTTCTTTAGCTGAGATATGTGGAAAACTGGATGTATTGTGGAGGAGGAAGGAAGGTCCAGCTTGTAAGCTACCTGCCCAATACGCTCCAGCACTGCATAAGGACCAAAATACCTCGGTGATAGCTTCTCATTAGGCTTCTGAGCCAAAGAACGCTGCCCGTACGGTCGAAGCTTCAGATATACCATGTCACCAACATCAAAGAACAAGTCACGGTGGTGCTTGTCGGCCTGTTTCTTCATTACATTTTGGTCCAGTGCCAATTGCTCTTTTAGTTCAAAGATCATATTGTCACGCTCACAGAGTTGAGAATCTAAATCTGAGTTGGTTGCCCCCTGAACAGGATATTTTATCAGCGGAGGTGGATCCCTTCCGTAGACAATTTTAAAAGGAGTGGCTTTCGTGGCAGTGTGGTACAAAGTGTTGTACCAATATTCTGCCCAATGCAGCCATCGGGACCACTCCTTGGGTTTATAACCTGCAAAGCATCTCAAATAAGCTTCAACACAGCAATTCACAGCTTCCGTTTGTCCATCACTTTGGGGATGATAGGCCGTGCTTCTACTCAACTGAGGATTCTGCAATCGAAACAACTCAGCCCAGACTTTACTGAAGAATACTTTATCCCGGTTAGTTATTGTGGATTTTGGAAATCCATGCAACTTTACTACCTTGTCAATGAACTCTTCAGCCACCTTCCTTGCTGTAAAAGGGTGTTTGAGAGGGAGGAAATGAACATATTTGATTAACCTGTCTACCACCACCAAAATAGAGTCAAACCCCTGCGACTTTGGTAACCCCTCAATGAAGTCCATTGTTATGTCATCCCATATGGCTTCAGGGATAGGAAGAGGTTGCAACAGTCCAGCTGGAGATAGAGTTTGGTATTTGTTCTGCTGGCAAACTTGACAGTTGGCCACATATTGTTTTACATCCGCCTTCAATCCCTCCCAATATAACTCTGAAGTGACCCATTTGTATGTCTTTAAAAATCCTCCATGGCCTCCAATTGGACTATCATGGAACTCAGCCAAAACCAATGGTATAAGGGAGGAATTCTTAGCAAGCACCACTCGCTGGTTGTAACAGAGTAAGTCATTGTGAATAGACCACCCAGGATGCTTTGACGGATCAGTTTGGATTTCCCCCATTATATTCTGCAGCTTCGGTCTTGATTCGCTTCCCTTTTTATCACCTCCCAATACAGCAAATGCGGCACAATTAAAGCTTGTAATGAGATTGCCTCAGCCACCCTAGACAATGCATCGGCAGCTCGATTCTCTGCCCCTGGTTTGTAGTGTATCTCGAAATCGTACCCAATCAACTTAACCAACCAGCATTGGTATTCCGGTGCTACTAAGCGTTGTTCCAACAGGAATTTGAGGCTCTTCTGATCTGTTTTAACAATGAAGTGGCGGCCCAGTAGATAGTGGCGCCATTTTTGTATAGAAAGCACAATTGCCATGAGTTCCCTTTTGTAAACCGATTTGAAACGAGCCCTTCCTGTTAGTGCTTGGCTGAAAAATACCAGTGGTCTTCCTTTTTGGGTCAACACTGCTCCCAGTCCAATCCCTGAAGCATCAGCTTCGATCTCAAATGTAGTGTCAAAGTCGGGCAGCGCCAAAACTGGGACATTGCTCATAGCCATTTTGAGGGCGTTCACAGCTGCCGTGGCTTCGTCATTCCAAACAAAATTATCTTTCTTCAAGAGTTGTGTGAGGGGCTGCAATGTGTCCATAACCCTTGACAAACCTCCTGTAATAACCAGTGAGGCCCAGAAAACCTCTCAACTCCTTCGGGGAGGAAGGCATTGGCCACTCCGTCATCGCCCTAACTTTGTTTGGGTCAGCCGCAACACCATGACCTGAAATGATATGGCCAAGGTATTCGAGCTTCGATTGGCAAAAACAACACTTTTTCAAATTTGCATACAACTCATGAGCTCATAATACTGTTAGTACCTCCCTCAAATGCAATAAATGTTCTTTCAGAGTAGTGCTATACACTAAAATGTCATCAAAGAAAACTAGTACATGCCTCCGTAACAACTTGTTGAAGATGGAGTTCATCAATGACCGAAACGTTGCCGGCGCGTTTGTTAACCCAAACGGCATGACAAGGAATTCGTAGTGGTCCTCATGGGTGCGAAAAGCCATTTTATGAATATCCGACAATTGTAGCCGAATTTGGTGGTACCCAGATTTAAGGTCCAGTTTCGTGAATACTGTCGCCCCATTTAATTCATCCACTAACTCATCGATGTTCGGGATCGGAAATTAATCGGGAACGGTCGCTTTGTTCAGGGCCCTGTAGTCGACGCAAAAACGCCAACTCCCATCCTTCTTGCGTACTAGCAACATTGGGCTTGAAAAAGGGTTGTTGCTAGGTCGGATGATCCCTGCAACCAACATTTACGCCACTAGTTTTTCAATCTCGGTCTTCAGAATCTGAGGATAGCGATAAGGGTGGACATTTACAGGTTCTGTTCCCTCCCTTAACACAATGGCGTGGTCATGGGACCTCTAAGGTGGAAGTCCTGGTGGCATGTGAAACACATCTTCAAACTCATTCAGAACCTCCTTCACCGCCGAATCAATCTCCATGGGTTGTGAGCTCTCCGCGCTGCAATCTGACATAATTCAATTAACATTCCCTCTCCTTCTTGCTGAATGGTTTTAACCAACGATTTGAGTGATACCAAAGCTTTGCTTAGAGTTGGATCACCCTTCAACATCACCGTTTGTCCACCCAACTCAAAAGTCATAGTCAGTTTTCGCCAATCATTGTGTGTCACCCCAATTGTCGCCAACCATTTCACTCCCAGGATTATGTCCGAACTCTGCAATTTGAGTGGGAGGAAATCCTCCACAATTGTCAACTCCTGTAAGCAGAGCAACACACCCTTATAAATCCCATTGCCCTGTATTTTGTTATCAGATCCAACTACTACTACATACCCTGAGGTTTCAGAAATAGGCAATTTGAGAGAAGCTACCAAATCCGAAGAAATAAAGTTATCAGACGCGCCGCAATCGATCAAAACCACCAATGGTGTGCCTTGAACCACTCCTTTCAATCTCAAGGTCCATGGCTCCGAAAGGCCCACGCCGAGTTGAGCGACAATTCCACTCCTGCCAATTCCTCCTCCGATTGAATCTCCACTTCTCCTTCCCCTTCAACATCGTCCTCGCTAACAAGCAAGACGTGCAACTCCTTATTTTTGCAACGGTGGCCAACGTGCCACTTCTCATCGCACTTATAGCACAAGCCACGCTCCCGTCGAGCTTGAGCTTCGGAGGGGGTCAGCCGTTTAAACCGAGAAATGGATGAGAATTACGGGGTGGTTAGATGAATGGGATGATGACTGTTTAGGATCTGGTGGTTTAGGGTTGGACAACCATGTACCCGACTCTTTAGACTGGTTTGAGTGAGTATTTGGGTTGAGTGTGGGCTTAGACGAGGTCCAAGTTATGGTTTTGAAATCCGTTCTGGATTGGATTGAAGGGGGTTCTTTGTTGGTTTTGTGACTGGTGGGCTGGGATAAGATCAGGTTCTTGATCTCGATCCAGGTCGCTACCTCAATGGCCTCCTTGAGACCTATTGGGTTGAACACCAACTCTGCCTTTATCTTCTCCTTGAGCCCGTTGACGAACACCGCAGCCAGAGTGCCGTCCTCCAGTTTTCCCACCGTTGCCGCTAGGAACTCGAATTGAGCCCTATATTCGGCAACTGTCCCTTCTTGTTTCACAGCAAAGAACTTGTGAAGTTTGTTCCCTGCTCTTAGATCCGCAAACCTTTGGAGCATTTGGACTTTCAACTCCGACCAATTTTTGAATGAGACATCCCTTTCCTCAAAGCGCAGCCACGATTAAGCCTCTCCTTCAAAACAAATGCCAGCCGCCTCCAAACAATTCGAGAGGTCCTATCTCTCTTCGGACGTAATCGTCCCAAACCAAAATAAATTCCTCACTATCACGATGACCTTATTCTCCTCCCTTGTCCCTCTTTTATTCTTTGTTGCTGGTGTAACAGAATTCACCACACAATACACACACACCATACGTAAACACTGACACACATTAAACGACAAAAGACAGAAAATAACAAACTCATGATTGTTGCAGTAACTAATCATTGCTCCTCAAATTCCGTTTATTCTGTTTTGCTTTTCTTTTGGAATAAACGAGCATGAACGGTGTCACTGGGCCTGGGCTCTTATCACAATACCACAATGGATAATCAACCCTTAGGGGCATCATAATATCCTTTGATTGCCAATGCATTAGTCATTCCTAACCATGGGAATCCAGTTAATGATTAAAAGTTAGATCCATCTTCAGGGTTGGGGAGTTTATCAACGCTATTTAACAAGAAACTATACCATCTAAGTGTTAACCCAGTCCACCTAAAGAATCTAACTTATTATCAGTAATCAATTCAATGACAAGAATAATTAGTCCAAGGCATCAATACTTGCCCATCCGCAGAGCTTTAAATATATTACTGGATAAAAGAATTGAAACATGTTGCCAAGATTTATGATCTTGGTATCAAGAATGCTTACATTCACATAACTCTACATATTCAGAATTTTAAGATGTAAAATTGACAAGACTAGACAAAAATAGAGACTCCTTTAAGTCAAATCAATTCGACTTTGCAAAATAAGCATATGACGAAGAAGACTACCTGACAACTTCAAATATGGAACGATCTCTCTGTATCGTGCGAGGACTTCCTGAAAGCCATTGCAAGGTCGATGATCATCAAAAAAACTGAAAACATACTTATCATGTGTTGATGCTGCAAAAAAGAAAAATCAGACAAAAAAATGAAACAAAAATCATACAATGATTTGGAAAAGAATGAACAGGAACTATTTCTACTGGAAAGTGAGGATCTAGAGACACTAACCATCGCCAAATCCAAAACAAGGAATCAAGTTATCTTCATCAAAAGGGGACAGAGTACGTCCAATAATAGAGATTGCTTGCTCATAAGGATTGGGTATGCTACCAATTGCATGGAGGCTTCTACGATGGAATGAGTGCCTGCCTGAAATGCGAGAACGAAAAACTTTTGTCTACTTTTAAAGCTTCAAGAACTATAAAGTTCAATAAGATCATTAAGAAAAAGAAAATCACCTTTCCATTCATTACTTTTTGTGAAGTCAATGCCAAGTATTAAATTCGATGATTCAAGACCAGCTTCTCGAAGGGCGGTAATAACCTGGAATCCAATTTTGTTCAGCTTACGTAAGGTAAATTTCATAACAGTAATCACTATGGTTCCTAAGAACATGACTTATACCAATGTAATCAGTGAGAATAATTTACACCAGAAAATTTCACGATATTTTTCTCTAGTGATTGTGCATCATAACCATTACAGTGCCTTTGATATTTTCTTTACATATGATATGATATCCTCATACATGTTTATATCCTGTTAATCTAACAGAAGCAAACAAATGCTGCATCTCATGAACTGTAGGACAGTAGTCATCAATTTGATGTTGACTTACTGAAACTCTATCTTTCAATACTAATTTTGGTAGCAGATAACGCTTCTTACTATGGCAATACAAGTGAATCAACAAGAAAATCCATCCAATCTAATTTGCAACAAAATAAGCATCAGTCAGACTTAAAAGCCCTGTTGTTTCCAACAGTCCATCTCAGAAATCAATTGTCTTTCATACTCCAAAGTACATTTGCAAAATGCTAGGTCCCTTGTGCAGTCCAAATATTTTTACAAACTTCCATACAAAGTTCTTTCATATGTTCTTGGTCTTCCGCTATTAAATAAGATCCAAAAATGCACCATCTGCAAGATTATTCTTACAACGCGATATACTCAGCACTGCAATGATCCATTGGATCTTCCAGCGGTTTATTCATTTTGAAAGGGGCATTATGGAACAAAAGCAGACACAGCCAAATGCGACGAGCCCACTACAAGCCAAAGCATTACAAAAACCTTTTATATTTTCCTTTTCAGCTCTGCCAATAACAAGCTAACTGCCCCCAAGTATCAACAAACCCAAAATTTCATTTGTAGATTTCTCAGTCGAATACCAAGTGATAATCAGTTTAATACCTGATCCAACGAGTTGAAATTGTCGGCTATATGTGTTGGTTGTTGCCTAGATCGACAGCCGCGCTCCATCGAACTCCATGCATCATAAGATGGTTTTTGCAGAAAATCATATTGACGATCATCATAAGTTGATTCCCCATATTTAATGGTCTCTATACCTTAAGTAAGGAGGAAAATTTCGAGTAGAAATCTTACTAACATTACAACAATGATGATTAAACAAAATGCAATAAGATTTCAATAGG
>CAODLS012764034.1:0-22843 GCA_948243855.1 Flueggea neowawraea
AAAGGACTGGCTAAAAAAGGTCGCCATGAAGACGGTTCCTTTAAGAGAATATGGGACATCAGATCCTGCACTAACGTCGCTTGTTCGGTATCTTATTCATGATTCTTCAGAGTATGTATCAGGCAACATTTTCATTGTTGACGCAGGGGCTACATTACCAGGCATCCCTATAATGTCTTCCCTCTGAAACTTCCACCGCGCTTGATGCGGCGGATTCTTTTTCCCTTTATATCATATCGGACCATGCAACTTTGCAAATTCCTTTCTTCTCTATATCACCCTTCCTTAAGAAAGAGCGAATACATACTGCGATTTCTTGCTGAATATGTACCAAAATAGGGAAAAAGGATAAAATATAGCAGGATACTTGATAAAACTGCCTTAAACAAACTAAGCCTGCCAACCGGAGACAACAGAGACCCCTTCCAAAGTGCTAGCCGTTCTTTCACACGAGACATCAGTGGCCTCTTGAAGCTAATCACTATCTACACAAACACCCACTAAAGAGCTATTCTGAAAATTAATCTTTAGCCCTGAAATAAGTTTAACTCATTAGAATTGCTTGTTGAATCACAAGCTTTGTGTGAGGAGGAGTTCTGTTTGCCGAGTCAGCTAAAGAATGAGTATGAACTACATCTAAGCAAGTGGAATCACTTTAAGCACAAAACGGTGACTGAATTGGCATCTCAGTGGCGACAGGAACACCAAATCTTTTCATGTTTTAGTTCTCTACATCACAGGCATTATCTTATGACTACGGTTCAAGTGAATGGGTTTGATTATTCCGTTTACAGGAGGAGATTTTTAGTGCCCTAAAGAGCTGTGGCAGTGGCAAATCTCCAGAACTGATGGGTTCAAATTTCACTTTTATAAATAATCATGACCTGCCTTGAAGCAGGACATTATGATTGTTTTCTCTGAATTTTTTGATACTGGTTGTTTGCCATTAATAGCTCATTCATGGTTTTGATCCCTAAGGTTGTTGGTTCTTGTTATCTAATAAATGGAATTTACAAGTTGATTTCCAGAATTTTGTCGTTGCGGTTAAGCTAGGTGTCGCCCTTGATTATTTCTGTCTCTTAGCATGATTTCATTCAAGGGAATAATATCTGAGATTGCTCAATATTAACTTCTGATTCGGTTCATCTTGTTAATTCTAAAGAGGAGCCTTTTTTCTGCTTAAATTGGATTTCCAGAAGGCATTTAACTGTGTTTCCTGGGAATACTTGCTAGCAGTTATGTCATCTATAGGGTTTGATAGGAATCAGATTCGGTGGATGGATTAGTGTTTATCAACTACGCAAGTCTTTGTGCTGGTTAATAGGAGCCCTTGCAATCCATTTCATATGGAGCATGGACTGAGACCTGGTGATCCGTTGTCACCATTTGTTTGTAATTGTCGTTGAGGTTTGAAGTGTGCTTGAAAAAGCTGTAGAGTCGAGTCTTCTTCGGGGGGTGACAGTTCCTGGTATGGATTTTGATATCTCTCTTGCACTTCTACCGTGCTTTAAATTAGTCCTAGCTAGTAAATCAGTCTAGTATATGTCCTTGTTTCCAATGTTAGCGTGTTCTTGATCTGCTTGAAGGTCTAATGAGGTATTTTCTTTGGAAACCAGATACGGCTAATAGATCTTTGTGCAAAGTCTCATGGGTGGATCTTTGCAATTCTTCTGATAATTGAGGTTTGGGTATATGCTCTTTAAGGAAACATAGTCAGGGTCGTCTTCTAAAATGGTTGTGGCGTTTCAAGGCGGCATAACCTGACTCTTTATGCTTCCGGGTTGTCCCTAATAGATCACACTTCTCTGAACTGATCGATTTACAGATCATTTCCAACTCTAGATTATCACCGATTTGGAGAGAATTAAGAAGTGTTATGTCTCTGATGTTAATCTATCCTTCTTCTTTGCTGCTAATCTTCATATGGTTATCAATAATGAGGAGTCAATCAAGTTTTGGCATGACATCTGGTTGGGGTAGTCTGCTCTTGCTGCTTCTTTTCCAGCATTATTTTGATTGGTAACAATTGAAGAGGGTTCTGCTTTTGAGATTTTTTCAATTACTAGTGATGGCATACGAATAAACTGTACAACCAGTTAAAATAAGTAATACAACGAGTCTTTACCTCGTTTTCAGCAAATAACACGGAAGTTTAGGACTGATACAAAGCTCTAGGTTGAACTACAGCTTCGAGAGTCGATAACAACATATATATAAGCAGTCTAAAAACCAACTAAATGATTGGTTGGACTTAGGAAGACAAAATTCCTTTCTTTTCTTTGTCTCCAAACAAGGAGCAAAGAGTGAGTGAGAGAGAGAGATATGAGAGGGATGGTGGAGAGCGCAAGAAAATAGAAGAAAGTCCCATGATGTCTCTCTTTTTTGTCTTTTATATTTTTTCTTCTTCTTATCCTTTCTTTTATATTCTTGCGCATGCAAGAACAAAAAAAGAAGATTCTAGAACATGGCCTAGTATAATGGGCTCAATATATTGGACTTTTTAATTAACCAATTAGATTTATTCGATCTAATATAAAAGTTCATGACTAATTACTTGTTGGACGGATTCGGTTTTCCAACAACTAGAGATGATCCATTACATTTGAAGGACCAAAATTTTGCCTCACTCTCACACTTATCTTCAACATTGCCCTCAATGTTATGGGTACACAAAGTCAATAAATAGAAGAAAAGATAAAATCCAAAGAATTTCGATGTGCTAGCTCGCCATAGTTCAGTGGTTAATTTCTCCTCAAACAGACAACCAAAAGGATGAGACCACAATAAGGGTGACAAATTGGCCACCCAAGTAAGTGTTATATTTAGCGCTAAAGCCCTTAGTGTACTTGCTACATCAACTTTCATGCCATTTAGTCGTATTCAACAAAATGAAAGGCTAAAACATAACAAACTAAAGCAAGAGAAAAAGAGTCAAATTTCAAAGAATAGAACGAAATTAATCCTAAATGATAACAATAGAAAATAAAACAGGTCAATCTCCTCTTCAATTGCCTCTACCTTTGCCTCATCTCTCTCCAATTGTTGCATATGGATTCCTTCCTTATGAGTCCTTTCGTGATGAATAAGATATGGAACAAAATTGAATATGAATTTATGTTTTTTTTTTTACTATGCTTGGAAAAGAACAGATTGAAAATTTTATGATCGATCACTTAAATTTGATTTTCAATTTTAAAAGAGCATGTTTTTAACTTATAATTTCTTTATATTCAATAGAAATATATTTCAAGATTATGTAATTATTTTTTAATGTCAATATTATTGATAAAAATACAATACATAAATTATTATTAATTATAGTAATTATATAATTTTAAATTTTGGCCCCTAATACATGATATTGCATCTGTCATAAGTGCAAGAGATAGAGCTTATGGTCTTGTAGTTTCCATATAGATAGACAAATTAATTATATCAACCATATAGCTAGGTTTTTTAAGTGCTAAATCTGTCAACAATCAAAGTCTCAAGGTTTTCTTTTAATTAGTTCTGCTATATGGTTAATAATAATTATGAAATAATATGCAATACTATAATAGTATTTTTCACATGCAGTAACTTTTTAAATTTAAGCTCAATGATCTTCTTACCATTTAGGATTAGTTCAACTAATTGAGTATATGTAATCAATGAAAGGTTCAAAATTTGCCTCTTTTTATGTTGTTAATGTAAAGGTTTAAGGTTCAAATTCTTCTTGTAACCAAAAAAGTTGGTTGAAGTTACTAGTTACATTTTATCAAATTTGAAACTCATATTGCTCTTATAATATTAATTTAAGTTCAATATTCAATTCCTATTATAACAAAACTATCACTACAAAGATTATTACTTGAGGCCCTGTATGCATGGACTCAAGAATAGGGCAGAAATAGAGTTTTTGTCACGTTAGGATTACAAGAGTACTGTGTGATATATATATGAGAGAGAGATATTAACATAATTTCTGATTTCTTGTATGATTCATGATATTCATTTTTCGTAAGTTGTGCTGAGCCATATATTCCTCTTAACTTCCCTTAAATTTACCATTCCGACAATCACCCATAACTAGACACCTTTCCAGGATCACCAGTCACCATGCCAAATTGTATCAAATGAACTTATCCACTTGAGCAAACTTAAATATTTCTTGAAGCCTAAAACTTTCCACATTGCAAGAACCTAGTAATCCTAGACAAATGTAACTCTATTCTCCACCAAGTACGTGCATGTCTCATAACACTACCTTTGCCATATTTGGAAAACAGAAGAAAGAAAGCTGCAACTTCTTCAGTGTCACTTTATGTTGTCTAGTTAGACCACAATCTGTTTTGGTGAAGGAAAATATTGGAGTCTTGTTATTGGATTCCTTGTTTCTTGCTATTGTTTGATTCTAATTTGATTAAGTTATTGGCAGGAATTCAACATTGTTTTATTGGTAAGTGACTTTCCCTGCTATTGTTTTTATGCTTTTGTTCTCTTTTATGATTGCTCTATTTGTATAGGAATAACATGCATCCTGTCTGGAAAATGACATTAGGACTAGAAGTAGTGATCCGAATATTTATTTTCAGGCATATGTGAATAGTTTTGAGCTAAACATTGATATTATTATTTTTTTTCTTAGTGAATTTGGAAGGATTAAAGGGATATTTGGTTTGAAGCTGAATTCCCGGCTTGATTTTTTTCTTTTTAGATTAGGTAAGTATAGGTAGTGTTTTTAGGAGGAATAATTTATGGATGGTGAGTTTAGAGGAAGGAAGGGAATTATGGAATGTACTTGTGAGTTTTGTGGGGAGCAGAGGGCAACAATTTATTGCAAATCAGATTCAGCAAGGTTGTGTTTTTGTTGCGACGCATACGAGCATTCTGCAAATTCTTTGTCGCGGAGGCATGCTCGTTTGCTTATATGTGATAAATGCAATGCGCAGCCTGGTGTAGTCTGGTATTTGGATGAGAAACTATCAGTTTGCCAAGATTGTCATTGCAATGCAAATGGAAAACTGAGCATTGCTCATAGACAACAAGCATTGAATTATTATACAGGGTGCCTTCTCTGGCCGAATTGGGGAAGATTTTGTTATCTCCTATTGATGCACCTTCTTCAGCTGGTCTTGATCCAAGTTGGTGGGGGACTATTAGCTCTATGCCAACAACAAATAATCCTGATTGCATTCATAGTTGTTTCGATCAAGGCAACAATGAGAAGAATTTTAGATTGGTAATTTCCAAGTTGAATGAAGTAGACAACTTTTTGAAGCTTGAATCTTGGATGGCGCCACCGTCTATGATGCCTCAAATTGCAAATTACAAGCCTTTTGGTAGAGATCAAGTACCGTTCATGAAAGAAGAGTCAGACCTACCGAAAGTAGCAATATTTCACTCCATAATCTAGTTTTGGCTTATTTATTTTTTAAAAAACACATCTTTTGTTCCCTTAATTTCACTTCAAGCTTTCCACGTCACCAAGAATGGTTCACTTTTTCCTCATCAACGTTCCACGTCATATGTCAGATCAACAAATTAACAAAAAAATTAACAGTGTTACTTCTTGTGATAAATTTGTTATAAATCCAAATGTCAGGAAAACAGACGATAGAAGAACGCAGAAATTAAATTAGAGCAATCACATAAGTATACAAGATTTACGTGGTTCGGTCAATCGACCTATGTCCACAAGCAGAGAGCTAGTAATTCTATTATTCAGAGTCAGAACTGCATAAGGCATACAATGACATTCAAATGCTTACAAGATTGTTCTCAAGCTCCCTTATATATGTTTACAAGGAATAAAAGCCAAAATAGACTAGAAAAACCCTAAAAACTAACCCTAAACCCGTCACAGACATAAGACACAGGCAAGGAAGGGGCGACACTGACAGAAGCTTGCGTTACACGGACGAAATCCCGTGTCAGTGGGTTGAAATGGTGTGATCTGCACCTCCACGGGCTGGGACACAGTCGTGGTTTAGGCCGTGTCCCTCGCCACATCACGACCACGAACGTGTGCCAGGCCGTGGCCATTTAGTTTCCATCCGTTTCACTTCCAGCGTATCACACGGTCTGTGCCACGCCCGTGTAACTCTCCGTGTCCCTCCAATTGCATGTTTCCCATCATAAAATCGTCCCCATTTGACTCTGTTCAATTTCTTCAAGGTTTGGCTTCAATAATGTTCAAGAAAATCACTTCAATTTCAACAATTCTCCATATTGAAGTCAATTTTATTTTCCCGTACAACTCATACCATAAAATCACTCCTCGACCATACCCCCGAAGGGCTTCAAGTCCTGCAAGAATGAACCAAGTCTAACATCGACTTGTCTCCACTAGTTAGCTTTCCATCCATTCCTAACAACACACCACCATGCACCTTTCCTTTTGTTCATCACCAACACAATTACCATGCATTTATTCACTTGTTGTTAGTGCTCGTGGATCAACCTGATCGACCTTTGCCTGTTTCGGAGTCTCTCCACCTCTTCGAGAGAAACCATAACCTTGCTTAGCCTAAACACCAACAAAAATCAAATTCCTTCGCAACCCTGGGACATACTAAGCATCAAGTTTTCTAACCATCCCTTCATGCATTTTGATATGCAAAGAACCACTACCTTCAACACTCGGCTTCTTACTATCTCCCAATTTCACATTGCCTTTCCATTATCTAAAACAATCAAACAGTTTCTTAGAAAATATCATGTGATAAGCTGCACTAGTGTCAACAACCCAACTATCTTCAGATCTAGATGCAGTGACTGTAAAAAATTCATTGTTTTCTCCTTATCATAATTATCCTGAACCTCCATAGAATTATTCTGAACTGTTGTTGCCATTAATTCCTTACCGTTTCCCTTATGTGTACAATTCTTTTTCATGTGTCCAATATCTTTACAGTGATAACACCTCAACCCATGATTCTTTCCTATTTTATTGCCCCTATTCATAGTTAACACAGATTCCACACTTTCTCCATATGAACTAGAAGTTGACATCTTTAGTTCTTTAGACAACAGAGCATCCTTAACATTATTAATCAAGATTCTATCTCTACCATACATGATAGTATCAACAAAACTCTAATATGAGTTAGGCAAAGAATACAACAGAAACATAGCTTGATCCTCTTCCTCAAGTTTAACACCAACACCTTTCAAATCTAATACAATCCTATTAAATTTATCAAGATTTTCTATTACTTGTATCCCTTCGTTCATCTTCAACGTATGCAACCGCTTTTTCTGATAAAACTTGTTCGACAGGGACTTCTTCTGATACCTACTCTCCAGCTTCTTTCACAAGTCTGCTGTAGTAGTTTCACCAGCCATCTCCCTCAAGACTTCAACCTTCAGACTCAATAGAATTGTACTATGCGCTCTCTTCACAATCCCAGTTCCCCCACCGCTGTTAGTTCTTTAGGCAATTTCTCTTCACCTTCTAATGCATCCTTACACTTCTGTTGAACTAAAATAGCCTTCATCTTCAACTTCATCATTCAACCCGTTGAATTTCTCAATATAAAATTTGTATGAATACAACTTCTTTCTCCAAAACAAACCCAGGAGTTTCTGAGAAAACTTCTGTGGCACTGATACCACTTGTCAGGAAAACATTCGATAAAAGAACGTGAAAATTAAACTAGAGCAATCACACAAGAATACAAGATTTACGTGGTTCGGTCAATCGACCTATGTCCATAAGCAAAGAGCTAGTAATTCTATTATTCAGAGTTAGAACAACACAAAGGCATACAATGGCGTTCAAAGGCTTACAAGATTGTTCCCAAGCCCCCTTATATATGTTTACAACGAATACAAGCAAAAATAGACTAGGAAAACCCTAAAAAATAGCCTTAAACCCTTCATAGACATAAGACATGGGCAAGGAAGGAGCGACATGAACAAAAGCTTAGGTTACACGGATGAAATTCTGCTTCCGTGGGCTGAAATGGCGTGATATGCACCTCCACGGGCTATGATACGATCGTGGTTCAGGCTATGTCCCTCGCCATGGTCACAGCCGTGAGCCAGGCTGTTGCCACTCAGTTTCCATCCGTTTCACTTTCAGCGTATCACACGGTCTGTGCCACACCCGTGTAACTCCCCGTGTCCCTCCAGTTGCATGTTTGCCATCACAAAACCGTCCCCATTTGACTCTTTTCAATTCTTTCAAGGTTTGGCTTCAATCTTATTTAAGGAAATCACTTCAATTTGAACACCAAAAATTTGTATTTTTAGTGACAAATTTTAAAATGTGACAGATGTGAATTTGATCAAAGTTCGTGTTTTTTAAATAAATAAGCCTTTAATTTTGCACCCGTTATGCGTGGTGGTTTTCTTTGTTGACTTACACGTTTTCCTTTCAATTGCTTCTATTGAAGGTTTGTCCTAATTTCAAAGTTATTGGACTTCAAGATGGAGAAGATCTCTGTGATGCTCTGAACATGGTTATGCCATTGAATTTTGAAAACTGTGAAGAACTATTTGGTTGTTCACTACAGCAAACCAAATACTAGTTTGAGGACGCAGAAAAAGATTGCACTCTAATGGAGAAAAATTTATCAGTTACTGATTATAATGGTTCTTACAAGAATGGAATAGAGGTTTATTTTGACTTTATTTTGCTCTCTTCTTCCTTGCTATTAGGAATAAATTAAATGGAAAGCTTTTTTTTTTGCTTCACATAAATAAATTTGATTGATGTCCATAAGAAATCTACAAAAATTTCGCTCTTGAAATCATTTTTATCTACCTCTTCAAAAAAAAAATCATTTTTATCTACCAGATTTAATTTTCTTCTTTTAGATACTTATAGTTGAAATTAAGAATGTGGTTATTTTGCATATGATTGATTGACAAGTTTCTACTTAGGCTTCATCACCATTAGGAGAAAAGGATTGTATGGCTTCATCATTTTCAAATATGTAATTTTTAAAAAGATACATTAATTTTTCTAATTTTTTACTATACAATTTACTAATATGCATATTTTTTGCTATTTATCACTCAATCTATTAAAATTAACATCCTTTCGTTTGATCCAGGCATTGAGCGGGAGCGGTAATGACTTATTTATGAATCCAAGTTGTAATGGAAACATCAATCTAGGATTTCCCGCTGGTGCGGGACAAGTCCATTCAAGCATGTCCCTTTCACTTTCCAACATCACTAGTGAAAGCAGTGCTGCAGATTACCAAGATTGTGAATTATCACCAGTATTTCTAACTGGTGAACCACCATGGGAATCAAATTTGGAAGCTAGCTGCCCGCAAGCTAGGAATAAGGCTAAAATGAAATACAATGAAAAGAAGAAGACAAGGACGTATGTGCTTTAGCTCTATTTACACGTTCAAATTCTGTAATCAACGTAATCACATTCAACGAGCTATTACTATTGTGATATGTTGCAGGTTTGGAAAGCACATAAGATATGCTTCACAAAAAACCAGGGCTGATAATAGAAAACGTGTCAAAGGTAGATTTGTAAAAGCTGGTGAAACATATGATTATGACCCTCTCGTTACAAGGAATATTTGAGCCAGTTATCAAATATTCTTTCCACATATTCTAAGAAAATCTATAATAAAAGGTAACCAATAAAATTTCTTTATGATTAATATATATTCATGTTATTTGTCCCTTTCAATGATGGATCAGGATTGTAAGTACTAAATATGCAGCTAAAAATGCAAGAATTAACCTTTTTTTTACTTAGCACATTTTTAGGTCTCTTTCAAGCCTTGAATTTTAGTCATTGTAGTCAAATTCGTTGTCTACATTACCATACAGTTAGAACTTATCAACAATATACAAATATGAACGATCTTAAAATAACACTAACATTTTTCAGTCGTTAACAAAGTGATTAAAAAATTGAACCTTTTTTTAATTATAATTCAGATCGTTGTACATGGAAGGTAATGATAATTTAATGACTAATATATAAAATTGGTTTTACATAAGAAACTAATTCATATGTCGTTAACTCATGCTATAACTATTTAATGAATAGTATCACCTTATACTTGTAGGTTCAACTGATCTTTCTTGAGTTCGAAGAAGCTTTGCTAATGACCAAATTCAACCTTGTCTGGCTTCAGGTTTCCCTTCATTTACATACTTCTTAAACATTGTTCTCAACTGAAATTTTTAGAGGATTTTATGTTTTTCTTCTGTAATGTTAGGTCTTCACTCTTCAGCACTGTCAGCAGCTGTTGTGAACTAGTTTGTGTCGCATCAGCCGGGCGCATTCTGAACTACAACTATTAATTATAAAGCGTATTCAATAAATGGATAAGTGAAATCCTTTTATGTTTAAAAACCACTGAGAACCCAAACGAGATTGATCTATTACAAATAACTTCTGCTATTAGAGACCCTTATTTGCTTTTTCCATCCTCGCCATTATTTTGCTTTACTTTTCATGTTTATCATTTGCTTCTATATGTTTCAGTAAACATTTATTTATCCTTAGTTTTTAGTATGGACGAATATCATGAACTTTGTCTCGCAAACATAATTTTCTTCTTTTCGTTTTTTTATTTCCTTTTTCTTTAAAATTTTATAACATGCTCATATTCTTTTCCTATATTTCCTTAATTTTATTTCAATACATGTTCTCAACAAATGTAGCTTAACAATAAGGACTTCTAGAAAATTTCGTACAATTTATCTTTGGTCTGTCATTTGATGAAAGAATATGAGAAACATACCATTTATAAACAAGAAAATTAAACTGCATGATAGAATCTTCTTGCAGAAGACATCTGAAATATTTAGTAAAATCTTTTCTAATAAAAACATAGAAGGGTGTCTTAGTTTGAAGTATATTAAGCATATTGCAATATTTATGCATGTTTGTTAAAGTAGCATATTGAGTTAATATATTAAAAAGGCAAAATTCTACAGCTTTTCAAAAATACCCTCATTTTGACAATCATCTCATTTTTTTCATTCTATTCCAATTTTATAGACAATCATCATATTGCATAATAATTAAAAAATTGTAATTTTAGTAGTTATATTCATTAAATTTTATAATTTTTTCACTTATTCCTTTATAGTTTTCCAAGAAAAATACTTAGCAATTAATATCTGTCAAACTCAACAATTCATTCTATAATGATTTTTCTTTTTTCTTTTTTTTTTTTTTATGTAAACATATATTTTCTTTTGTTATAAAGGAAAAAAACTATCGCATATTAATATTTTTTTTTCAATAAGAGCAATTATTTAATTTTGGTATCTATCCAAAAATATCTAATGTCAACTCTACTGATATAACGTGGGTAATAAAATCCATTTAGTGTATTTAAAATCGTAACAGAAACGTTACGATCATTGACAATGACCATTTCAAATGTTAAGTATTCTTTCATCAATCAACCACCTATAAATAGATGTTGAAGGCCATCTCTTGAGGTATGCTCTACTCTCCACACACACCAATGCTCTGTTAAAATCAATGCTAACTTGAGCGTTGGAGGTTCCTCGGGGAGCATCTTGACCTCACCACTTCTTGTGTTTTTAGGTCTCGAGGTGACGTTCACGATTCCCGAGTATTATGATATTCATCATTATTTTTGTTCATTTTTTAGGCAAAAAAAATTGGCGCCGTTTGTGGGGATCTTGAATGAAAATCCTTGTTCGTCGACATTCAAGAAGAAGCTTTCTGACAACACCATCTCATTCATCATGATGCAAATGCCTTCAAGCCAAACCATCCCGAGGATGATGCATGGAGAGTTGGTGCTGGATCTAGAGCCTCAGGAATGACCATCTCAAATGTTCCGACAAAACGAGGAGAACTATGAAGCCTTAGGCGAGATGGCAACCTTGCTTCAACAGTTCCTTCCTCAGGCACAACTTTCACTCACATTGTGTGCTTACGCCCAAAGTGCTTAGAGTGGAGGAGTACCAGAAAGGCGTGATGTCTCGCAACAAATTCATCGACTCTCTTATCGAAATCCTTTGCCTCGACAAGAGCATGTTAACACCTCGGTGCTTGAAGTTTGTGCTAAGATTAGGTTGGTAACCATTTTGAGGTAGTGAAAAGTACTTGCAAAGGAGAGTCGAGGGCTCCTCCGAAGAAGGCTGAAGTGGGGCACTCGTCCACAATGAATGCACGAGAGATGGCAGACATGAGGTAGATAATTGAGGAGGTTCTTAAGCAAAAGAAGTTGGTTCTTATGGAGGACGAACAACAGAGAGCCAAAGTCCCATTCACCAAAGAGGTAATGGGAAAACTGTTTTCCCCGAAGTTTAAGATGTCTCAACTGCCAACTTTCTTAGGAAAGGAAGATCTATATGAACACATCTAGAACTATGAAGCCGTCATGATGCTTCATGGATAGGAGGACGCCATCAAGTGCCGAACGTTCCCAATAATGTTAAAGGGCCATACTCGTGCATGGTTCAGTGGACTGAAGGAGGCTTCACTCTCTTGCTTCGATTAGCTGAGGAAAGAGTTCATCAACACATTCATCATCAACATCAAGAGGAAAAAATATGCCACGCACTTTCCAAGCATAAGGTAGAATGAGAAAGAGACTTTTTGACAGTACGTGGATATATTCAGGAACACCAATTTTGAAGTTCACAATTCACAACCGGTAGTGGCGGTAGTCATATTGCTGCAAGGTACGTGATCAGTCCAACTCTATGAGTCATTGTCCCTAGACCAGCTGAGGACTTTGGCTGATCTCTTTGTTCGAGCCAACTAGTACATCTTGCAGGCTGAGGTCATGAAGATCGTGGGAGATAAGGATGATAAAGAGAAGAAAAGGAAGGAGAAAGAGGCTCAAGAGTCGAGCAAGAAGAAGGAGAAGTCAGAATGCTCAATGAGACATCATGGTCCACACTTCAAAAAGTACACCCCACTAAACAAGTCGAGGTCAACCATTTTGGAAACAATAGGAGGCTCAGGGCTCATCACTTTTCCTCCAAAGATCGAACAGAGTTTGGGAAGGAATATGGATGTGCATTGCAAATACCACAATTCGAGTGGACACTCTACAAACAACTGTCGAGAGTTGATGAATAAAATCGAGAACTTGGTTCGAGGTGGGCACTTAGACCAATTTGTTAATGTTGAAGCATCGAGAGGAGAGCCAAACAATGAAACATGGTAATAAAGGGGGAATCCACATAAGACTAATTAGGCATGCCACCATTTGAAACTTTAGCTTTATCCTCTGAGTATACTTTTAATGGTGGTAAAAGTTAAAATTTTCAAGTTCTTATTTGTCCATTTCATGTATAACTTGTTGTTTTGAACAAATAATATGTTTATTTTAATCTCTTACGCATAATGATCATCCTTTCTAGTATGAGAACATGAGAACTTGTTGCCTAGCCACACAACACGAAAAATGGCTTGCGGGAAATTGGGCTCATGTAACCAAAAATACCAGAATTCTCACTGTCAATGCACAATGAACCGTCTTGAAACCACTAAAACATATCGTGAGTAGAAAAGCTTGTGAGAAATCAAGCTCTCACCATTATGCGTGCATAAAATTATAACAAGTTGCTAAGGCGGCGTGAGTAGAAAGACTTGTTAACCTAAAACCCTCACCAAGAGCATGTGGCGAACAACTAAACCACGAGTATAAAAGTTTGCGAGAAATCGGGCTCTCACATGACAAATATGTGAGTAGAAAAGCTTGCAGGAAACTGAGCTCTCACCACGTGATGAAAAGATAGACTACGATGTGGCAATAGAGTATGAAGCTTGAAGGAAATCGAGCGCTCATTGTAAAACACATGCAGTGGAAAATTGGATATCGCAAAAGTGTGACAAGTGAAACGCCAAGTGGAATAACACCTTCAACATAGTTATGTACCTCATTGTTACATACCTTCTTCTTTGCTTCTACGTGCCAAGTGACCCAGAACTCTATTGACTGAGCATCTACCATTTTTATGTGCGTAGTCATTGAAGCTTAAGTGCATGACTTCATTCTTCCTGATTTGTGAACTGAAGACTTTTCATTATGTGTGTAGGTTCACTCAGGAATGTGCTCAAGTAAATTGAAGACCTCTTCAACTGATCTGAAGACCTTTTTTAACAGAGCATAAATTATTCTCATTACATGATTAACCTTTTGCAGTGATCAGCTCAGAACATCCTTTAGAAAATCGAAGCATTCTTATTGAGTTACGTGCATATGTGACCTTCAAATGTCTGACTAAAAATGATTCTTGTTTCATTAAGTGCTTATTCTCTCTGTTACGTGCTTAAAGCCCAAACATTCTTACGTAATGGTCGGTTAAATGTTGAACTTTAACATTTCACATGTTTCGTTAATCATAAAAAATTAGCGAGATTTCATATGTTGGACAAAGTAGCTCAACTCTTGGTCTCTTTCCAATGGCTAATTCCAATGTGCTTCATCAATATTAACTTCATTTTGACACTTTCTTGGGAATTCACCTCCAAATTTTTAACATTTGATACCTACGTCATAGGTTATAAACAAGAATTCAAGCTCTAAAAATATCTCACTACAAGAAAATTCTAGATTTGTATTTCTTCCATTATCGAGAAGAGACCTTGTGTGCATGCAATCGTCTGTAAGAGCTCATTCGACAACGTGGTGGTCAAACCAATTTGGATGCAATAGTCTGCAACTTGGTACAATGGCATCCTCAACACCATTTAAAAGAACAAGAGAAGGCTGAAGTGGCTAAGTGAGCACTTTTATCAAATGTTTTGTGAACCATGTCCCTCGAATATCGCGCTCTAGGCCCATCCACTGAGGTATTATCCGCTTTGAGCTCATGGGCAATCACGATTTTGTCCTTGAAAAAGTTTCTCAGTTGTTTGAGGAAGCAAAATGCTTATAAGTAACCCTTGGCCTCTACTACTAAGCGATGTGGGAGCATGACACTGCAATAGCCCCTCTAGTTAAGGCTAAGGGCTTGGGAACACAACTTTACATTGACAAATTTTTGCTCGAGCTCCCACAGAAGATGCAAATTACTATGGACCATATCCTTCGATGATAGCGTGCTAGGCCCATCCACTAAGGTATTTTTTGCTTTGGGCTCATGTAACCTCACGGCTTTGTCCTTCGAAAGGCTCCTCGGTGGTTTGAGGAAGAAAAGTGCTTATAAGCAGCCCTTGACCTCGACTCCTAGGTATTGTGAGAGCATGGCACTATAAGATGTACCTCGACATATGGACTTCTGACGGTTTTCTCTATCGTTTGAGATCAATCTAGAAACAATTTGGCTAACCCTGCTATTTAGACTGGCAGTTCCATTTCACATGCAAAGCACGTGGGACGACTAACAATGCATTTCAAATTTTTTAAATTTCAAAACATGTAATTCCAAATTGGTAAATATTAATTGATTATTTGTTTCTGCAAACTTTCAAGTATATCTAAGAGCTTGGTGCTTAAGAGCTCCAGAGATACCTCCATCGTAGAAATCACGGTGGATAGACTTTCTTTATGAGCGAGCTTGGGAGGTATCGATGAGTATTTGTGCCTTTGTATGAATCATTTATTTATATTTTAATAAAAAATCTATTAATATTTTACCTTTGATTTTGTTAGGAGCACATTTCCACACCCGAGGCTCATATGATGCAAGAGAACGAGCGTCTTGCATTTCTTGAGGCAATTGGTGGTGTTCATCTTGGTGAACGAGTATATTGCTTTGGATCAAAGGCTGCAATCATTTACCAGGTAAAGATCCAAGCTCTGTGTATCGGCCTCAACTCCAACAATGACCAGCTTCGTTACTATAATCACGTGCTACAAGAGAAAACTTAGATGCTTGAAGTTCGGATGGAGGAGCATAAGCAATAGCTTCAAAAGATTAGATTGGAGCATAGGTTGGAGGTTTAGTACGTGAAATATAAGAAATAAGACATGCTTAAGTAGATGGAAAATTCATATCACGGTTGGCCCTGTTGTTGACATCGCCTCGACTTTCGCGCCACCGAGCCTATTGGCATATGATGCACCAAATCACGACCATGAGGCTTAATAGATTAGGTTTACATAGGTTATTCTTATTTGGGGTAATTACTATTTTGTCCATGTGTTATAGTTAAATTCGTGATAACGCCACTGTATTTTGAAAATGCTCCTATTGCATCATTGCTCTTATGTTCCGTCAGTCAGAACTCAGCCAGAACTAGCAATACAAAAGAGAGTGGCTTAATAAATATTGTCCCATTAGTTTTGACTGAATTATGGCTGACGAAATGTAAGAGCAGTGATGGAATATGAGCCTTTTCAAATCACAGTGGCGTAATCATGAATTTGACTATAACACAGGGATGAAATAACAATTCCCCCTTTTATTTTAAATGTATTTTGGATAAAAATTGTGAAATGAATTTATATATAAATATTTATTTCACATTCTAATTTTTTCACTAAATTAATTTATTAATTGAAGATATATATTAATATTTCAAAATTACATATTCAAGGTTTGTGAGGAAATTTGTTTCAAGTTATACAACAAAGTCATTGAAAACTTTGCGACAAAAGAAATGTTTGAGGCAATTTTGCGCAATGAATTTTGTTGCAAAATTTGCATCCAAAGGCAATTTGTCGCAATGTCTTCAAAAAAGTCAAATTAACTTCACGAATTCATTTCAAAAATTTGCCACAAATATTATCATCATTGCAAAAGAGTGCAATGAGATCACACCATCATTGCGACCGTTGTTGAATTCTGCCTGACAATTTTTTAACATACCTTTTATCGCAACATTAGCTGATCAAAACTTGTTGTAATGGAAGTTATTGCAAATCATCGTTGCAAAAGAATGCGATGAAATCACACCATCATCGCAACCATCGTTGAATTCTGCCTGACGATTTTCGAAAACACCTTTGATCGTAACATTACATAATGTGCGACAAAATTTGTTGTAATGGAAGTTATTGTGAAGGCCATTTTTTGCTGTGAATAGTTGGGATAAAAAGTACATTCCAAATCTCGTTTTGCTCGATGAGATACACCCAAACGAAATCCTTCACCCACCAATACAGGCAATCCTCAAACCAAAATGACCACAACCATAAAAGAACATGTAATACGTCATAGTTTTGCTTTATGAAATGGGTCTACCATGTCATGCAATATAAAAAATTGATGGGTCGGGATACAAAGGGGTATAAGTTACAACCAAGACGAAGGCCGAAACCAACCACACATCGCCATAAAAAAAAATGGGGGCATTTTCATAATATCCATTGTACCCTTTTGTCCATGAAAGCATTCAGAGAGTGCAATAAACAAATAAATCAGATTAGATTCAAGCCTACCTCAGGAATCGGACAACGGAAGATCTGGACATAATGCTTTGAATGGACAACAAAATGATGTCAGTCACTACGAACCACATATCACTAGAAGACGGGAATGCGGTGTGTTTTGCAACCTAGAAGCCTGTAGATGGATCTATGAACCACACACCAAGAAGAGAAAAATATCTTATTTCTTTAGAGAGAGACGACTATGAGAGGGAGGTGGAGAGAGTCTGTAGAAAATTGTAAGTTTGTTTTTATGAGACCCTCGAATTAGGGTTTCCCAATCTTGTCAGTGTTTATACTGACTGGTTGGTTCTCTGTGAATCAACCAATGAACCATCTCCTAACCAAACCGAACCAGTTAGACCAAAATTAATTTTTTAACCACTTGAATTAAAACTTATTAATTTGGGTATGGGTTCGAGTTCAACTCATGACCCGGCATGGGCAGACCCGTTTTTCAACATCTCTTACTTGCACATGATAGGACACATCCATCATAGTCCTCTAATAAATACACATTCATTAAAATTGAGATTCAATATGTCATACGGCAAATAGGCCGCGCTACTGGCATACAACGAGAGCTATAACACTGTACACTGGCTTAAGATGTACAACAGTTCTCGAACCTTGATTTTCTTCTCAAAGTTTTCACACATAAAATTTGTGCTATATTTCATATGCCCATGCTCCAGTCTACTTTCTAGAATGACTGCTTTCACAAACTCATTGACCTCTCAAAAGCTCAATTCATGTTCACTATTATGTTTCTCTAAGAAACCATAAAAGGTGCCTAGCAAACCACGAAACATTGCCAATGTGTAAAGAAAGTACTCTTCCTTTCTTACACCATACTATCCATCATGGATTAGTATGAATATCTAATATGCCCTATCCATTTGTATCATTCATAACCTTTTGGTGACATGTTAAAGTATCTACATTAATTCATACTTCAAGTATGTGTTAAGAGTTTTAAGGGTACACTGCACAGAAAACCCTTTTGTTCACTACAGGGTCTCACACTAGAGAAATTGAGATAATCTTGCAATAATATTTCTCATCCCTTGGTCGTGTAACATATATGGTATGATCATGTGTCATGGCATTTTACTATTCTTTGAAGAAGTGCACGTTTATTCTATAAATACCATGCAGAGGCTTCAATCAGAGCATACCTAAGTTTTCTACCTTAGTTCATTCCTTTTAGAACTACCTCTAGTTTTAAGATGGAAATATACTAGGCCTTCTTAGGCTCTTAGTATATGATTACATTGTAATCCAAAACATGGGTATTTTTTATCCATGACGTATTTGTGAACTAATCATACGTCTTCATCTTGCAAGACTTGCAAGGCGAATTCTGTGATTATGAATAGGCTCTCGCATATACTACATTCAAAATCTGCATCATCTCGGCATTCAATGAACAAATGATTAAATCTAAGGTAAACACCCATATGAGTGGGCTACTTCTCCATCCAAAGTGCTCTACTATACTTAATAGTCTTAGCGAATGTTAACATATAATATTCCCCATTGTATATTGCTAACAATGAAATAAGAAGAATGAAAATTTCATTACTCAAAAGAAAAACCAATCATACTTTGTTAAATGCCAAGAGTTCAACTTCGCAGTTCAACATTACATTCAATAATAACTATGTTCCTACATTTTACGTAACCCTAGAGACTTCAAGTGTTCCTCAAACACATCTCTAACTATCGGTTTTGTGAGATAATCTGCTATCATCTCACAACTAGGAACATACTCGATATTCACTTCTCCTCGTGCAACCATATTCTTTACGAAGTGATACTTAATGTCGATATGCTTACTTTTCCCATAAAATCTCGAATTCTTAGTGTAAGGTTTTGTAGACCTGCTATCACTATAGATAGTTATGGACTAATGTGAACAAGGTCCTTGTTGAACTGCTTTAACCATATAGACAATGCTACGTAGGATTGCTTATTTCTTCCCTAAGAAATAGCTCTATTTCTGAGCAAGAAGACATAACCAGATGTGAATTCTCTATCTTCCACATCACCACCATAGTCAACATCTATGTATCCTCTCAGTTGCAGATCATTTCCTTAATAACACAGTGCGTAACTTACAGTTTTCTGTAAGTATCTGAGAATTGTTTTTTTACTGCTATCCAATGTTTCTTCCCTGGATTGGATTGATATCGTCTTGCTAAGCTAATAACAAAGCTAATATCTAGCCTTGTGCATAGCATTGCATATATAATGCTTCCTATGGCACTCCTGTATGGAACTCTTTTCATTTTCTCTATATCTTGTGGCGTTTGTGGGCACATTTCTTTGTTGAGAGACTGTTACTTAGTAATTGGGGTATCCACGTGGTTACAGTTTCACATATTGAATCTTTCAAGGATTTTGTTTATATAGGTCTCTTGTGAGAGATCTAACAAATTCCTCGATCGATCCTTCAAAATCTTTACTATGAGAATGTATTCTGCTTCGCCCATATCTTTCATCACAAAATTTAAAGAAAGCCAATTCTTAACTCTTTTGATGAAAGATATGTCATTCCCGACCAACAATATATCATTGACATATAAGGTCAGGATGACAAATTTATCTTTCGCGCATTTGATGTACACACAATAGTCCTCATTGATTACTTCAAAATCAAATGAGATTATCACTTGATGGAAATGAATGTACCATTGCTTAGAAGATTGCTTTAGGCCATATATTGAACATCTCAATCGGCAAACCTTATGTTCACTGCCTTGGACTACGAAATCTTTAGGTTGAACCATATATAATTCTTCATCCAATTTCCCATTGAGGAATTCAGTCTTCACATCCATCTTATGTAACTCAAGGTCTAGATTAGCTACTAAGGCCATAATCAACCTTATAGATGTGAATCTTACCACAGGAGAGAAGGTCTCATCATAATCGATTCCTTTGTATCTCGTTAAACCCATTTGCAACCAGCTGACTTTTACGTTGTGTGGGTTTACCATTGGTTAATCACTTAATTATTAAAACCTATTTATTTCCAATAGCCTTTTAGCCTTCGGGAAGATCAACCAAATCCCACAGATGGTTAGTCTTCATCGACGTCATTTCTTCTTCCATCGCTTTTATCCATTCATATTTTACTGGTTACAAGATGACCTCTTGCATGCAAGGTTCATCCACAAATTGAGGTATGACCAAAAGTACTTTGCTCGGTTCTTGAAGTGAAAAATGTCATCGCAAAATTTGACCACTTTTAGACCTATATGGTGGTTCCGCTTCTTGATAAACATGATGCATATATTCATCTAGATTTGGAATTGTACTCCTACTGGGATTAAGCTCCATACTCCCACTAGAATTTGGAACCTTACTCCCACTCAAATCGAGAACATCTTCAGGAACATCTGCATTTATTGGAGGTTGAAATATATTATCTCCACTCGTGACCTTATTTCTTCCACTCAGATGGAGTGATCTTGAGATATCGGATTCCTGAGTCTCGTAAAAACTAAAATATTTATCCACTTCTCCCAGCTTAGGAAACTCATTCTACAAGAATGTGACATCTCAGGACTCAAACTCGGTTACTATGCCATTTTCTTGTTCTCCTATTAGAACATATCCTTTTAAGATTTTCGGCTATCTCACAAAGATTCCCTTCTTACTTCTTGGGCCAAGCTTCCCATGATTGCTTGAGGTATCATGTATGAAAGTGGCACAGTCCTAAGGTCTCAAATGACCTAAATCGGGTTTATGTCTAGTCCATAGCTCATATGGTATGGATGCCACCAATTTAAAGGACACTTGGTTAAGAACATATGCACCAGTGAGTAAGCGTCTCCCCAAAAGGAAATCGACTAATTCACTTCTACCATCATAGACCTAACCATATCTACAAGTGTTCGATTGCTTCTTTCAACGACTCCATTTTGTTGTGAAGTTTTAGGAACAAACAAATGATATTTTATTCCCTTTTCATCACATAATGTTTTGAATTCTTCTGAGAGGTATTCTCAACCTTGATCGGTATTCAAAGCTTTGATTTTCCTATCAACTAGATTCATAAATCTTTTGAAACAATCTAATGCTTCCGACTTATATGCAATCAAATATATGTGACCATAGCTAGTATATTCATCAATAAATGTAATGAGATAGTAGGCACCATGCCTAGTCCTCACGTTCACTGGTCCACAAACGTCTGAATGAATTAATTTCAATGGATATTGAGCTCTAGTCACTTTGCCAAATGGTTTTCTAACTAGCTTTCCTTTAAGACAATGCTTGTATGTAGTTAATTCAACCTTTCACAAATTACCAAGCAAGCCTGCCTTGGCCAGTCGAACTAATCGATCTTGTCTAATGTGGCTAATTCTAGCGTTCCACAATTTTGCATTATCTTTGTTTTTACTAGAAAAAGATGCAACATATGAAAAACTAGATTTATTCATACTGTCAGTATCCAAATCAAAAACAACAAAACCATCAAAATATGACCAGAACCATAAAGAACATTGTTCAAAAAGAGATTAAAACTATCATTCTAAAAAGAAATATTAAAGCCAAAATTCGTCAGTTGCATGATAGAAATCAAATTCCTTCTTATTCTAGGAGCGTGGAGGACATGTTCAAGTATCAATGATCGATCACTAAGCAAAGTTAACTTGCGAGTGCCGATGCCCTTGACTTTCTTCTTGGAGTTATTGCCCACGTATATCCATCTTGTTTCCCCAGGAACTCGTCAAAATTTGATGAATGAGTCTCTTTCCTTCATCACATGGTCTGTGGCACCTGAATCAATCACACATAAAGGGTGCAACTCCATTAGGAATACTGAACTAGATACATTTGCATAACCAATATACAAGTTAGAATATTGTACCTTGCGGGGAGTCTTGTAATCTTTTGCAAAATGTCCCTTCTATCGGCAATTGTAACATTTTAGCTTAGAAATGTTCAACTTCCTCTTGGTCCTTCGCGTCTTGAATTGGCAATCTTCTCTTCAGCCTCGCCTTTTAAAGTGGAAGATCTATTCTTTCTCTTCTTGTTGTTCTTGTTAGAGGAGGATTTTTCCAAGTTGTCCTTATCATTCACCTTAACCGATGTAATGTGATCCTATTCAAGCTCAAGATGATGAACATCATCATCAAATGTCTTGAAGCTTTGATCATGTGTTAGGTGCACTTTTATGTGATCCCAACTGGAAGGAAAAGAGTGAATAACAACTTAAATCTTATGCTATTCTATCAACTGATTACCTGGGTCATTAAGCTCGCTGATCATATTCAACATCTCTTTGAGATGTTTCTTCATTGTGAGATCATGTCGCTTCTTGTTGTTGGGTTTCTTATGCAAATAAACAACATCAAACGCAGCGGAACAACCAATAATATCACACAAGAAACATCCAGGAACACTGTATGTAATCATAATTAATTGAAGTGGCCGAATATATGTACCTTAAAATCTTTGCCGAATTGCTTTTCTCCAAAAGCAAGGTATTGCCGAATTGGTTTCTCCTCCTCCTTTGTTTGTTTTGAGCCGAATGCAATTGACAATAGGGA
>CAODLS012764057.1:0-18238 GCA_948243855.1 Flueggea neowawraea
ACCATTTACAAGCAAAGCTACTTGTTATGCAACTCAGGAAGTGCCCATTTACCATCTTTGAACTCTTTATAGAAACTGGAGCTTTTCGAAACAATATAAAAAACTGCAGTAGAAAAAAGAACTAAAATGAAGTGACAATAACTTATCCAAACAAAAAAAAAGAAGTAACAATGCCAATTTATAACCCATGAAACTTTGAAATAGCTAAAGGCGCACCTGGAATCCCAGGGATAATTAAGTCAGGATCTTTCAGGACATCAGAAAGAGTTCTCTTTTCATTTACTTTTACCCATTTCGAACGACCAAGGCCTGAAAAGAATAGACATTGTAAAGTAAATTGTGAAAAATTGCAATATGAAATCATTTGTGTAATCGAGGAGTTAGATTGCGTAGCAGAAAAGTAAAGATATTGACACATTTTTTTAGAACTACAATATGATTGAATATCAATATGCATATTTCACAAACTAAAATATATGAAGACCAGCATTGGCAACATTAAGAAAGAAATACACACATGAAAAAGGATGCAAAATTTTTATGAGTGTTTCATGCCACGTCTTCATAAAGAGTTTGAAAAAAATTCAAAATTTTCCACTTAAAACTGCCCAAAGTAGGAAGTAAAATTTCGATGGTGACAATAGACGCTGGTGAAGCAATAATAAATGGACTACCTGCAGCAACAACATTATTAACAAAATCCGTTTTATTGTTTTCTTCTTCAACACTTTGCATGTTAGCACCTGCAGTCCCTTCTAATAGAAAACGAAGGACTTCAGCCTTCGACAAGTTAGCTCCAGAACCAGCCTGATGAATCAAGGACACAGACAACAAAAAATGCAAAGACACACCGTCAATACACATAAAGATAAAAGGTTTACAATCATAAATACAAATCAGATCCAGCTGAGATTTTTTCCAGATACATAAGAGTTAGGCAAATGTTGTCAAACAATGATGATAGGTGATACCCAAAAAAATCCACATAACATGGCAGCATAATGAATAGGATGCAAGAAAAGAATTAAATGATCTATTCATCATAATCTAGAATCAAAGAAAGTTGAAATGAGAACCTTGCCCTTCAAATAAATAATTCAAATATTTAAGTTATAATCAACAACTAATAAATGTTGAAGTTAATGAGTAGAGTATGTTAACACTAATCTTTGATGATCTGCAAACACATGATGCCGATGAAAAAAGACCATCTCCTTCGAATAATAATTTAGATGTTCAAAAACTAAATAATAAACATATGTAAAACTGAATAAGAAACATAATCATTATACTGGGGTGTACCTGACAGTATAATTCAATAGCTTCACGTGTATAATTCTTTTTGGTGTCCCATGGCAATGGTTCTGAAAATATGTTTGACTGCTAAGGATCTCTCATGGTGCAAAGAATGAAAGGGCATCTCTTGGTAAAAGCAACACTAATTTACACAAGGAAGTTATAATATTAGATAATAAAGAAAGAATAAAGGTACACTGGGAAAAAAAGGATATTATGTCAAGATGAGCTGAAAACATGTCCGTCTCGCAAAAATCTTCAATAAAGTCACTGGACATAACCTATGGATATAAAAGAAGAACTGGCCAGTGAAGAATTTTATTTTTATCTAATACTGGTTTCCTCAATCCAACAAGTTCCCGAAAGGTTGCCTTCCCACCCTTCAAACCTCTATATTCAATTGCAGAAAGAATATCCTGAAAAGATCAAACAGAGGAAATGAAGCAAGTTCAAGATTGGAACTGAACAAAGTTTTGCTTTCGAAAATCCTAGCATCAAACCTTGGCTTCAGCCACAGCTTTGGAAACTTCAGCGTCATGCTTGTCCTTTTCCAACTTACGCAAATTTATCTGCTTGGCAAGTTTCTTCAACTCTTCATTGTTTGGATCTTGCTCAAGTCCATTATCAATATAAGATTTAGCCTCAGACAACAAATTCAATGATAAAGATGCTTTTGAAGCTCGATATACTGCCTAGTAAATGGATAGATTCAGAACAAAGTAATAGTAAAATAAATCATTGTTTGTATATATTATGATCAAGAAACTGAAAAGACACTTTGAAAATATTACCTTTTCATTAGATGGACAAAGTTTTATCGCCTCCTGGGCATCTGTAAGAGCTCTTCTATAATTTCCTAACAGCAAATTAACATGGGCTCTATTGGAATAAAGGATGGAAGTCTCAGAATCACAAGCCTTCTGATTTATTGCCCTCGTTTAACAATCAAAGGCATTTGAATGATGCTTCTTACCCATCTTCACATAGTTATTACCTTCCTCCTGCAAAACCGACATAATTCAAACTTATAAGAGCACAATAACCTCAAGGTGAACAATGACAATACTAGAATACATGATTAAAAAAAAAAGGGGCAATTCAATTATCTCAATATTTGAACATAACCAAGCTTCAACTTTCAATGGCCTATATACCGAGCATTCAAAGCTAGCCACAAGCACAAACTAGCAAGATTTAAATTTGCTTTATTTTTCTAAATATTTAAGCTACTATGCTTAAAGAAGGTATTGAACCTCGACCTCAAATCGTAGAACGACCTCAATATACTTATAACCACCTATATAGCACTAAACTACGAGTACAAGGACTTAAGTTTACTCCTTTCTAACAGTAAAAGCAGAGCAAGAAATAAATACATTGTCTTTAGACTACCGTAAAAGACAGAATCTTTTTGATGGAAAGCTACCAGAAAAGGAAGTGGATGAGAACCCATGAATGAATAGAACAAGAAAATTAATGGGACATAGTTGTTTTCTTGAATTCAATAATAAAAAACTGGGTTGTATATGAGAGAGAGAGAAAGAAACAACCTTTAGTTCAAGAGCAGCAGACTCTTTAATGGAGGAAATAGCGACAAGGTCAGCAATCTCGCTTTCTGTTTTAGGTTCAGAGCCTTCTTCCATCCATAGAGCCATGTCTAGTTGAGAGAGAGGATCAGAGAAAGCAGTTTCAGAACTTACAACACAAGAAGAAGGTGCAGCGCTTTTAGAACCTGCGGAACTATTAATGACCCTCTTTAGTCTGCATATTTTGCTTCGCGTTGAACCAAATTTGACATTTTGGGATTAAAAAGAAAAAATAAATTGATCCAATTTCACTGATTGATTTTGCATGTTTAATAGTAGCTTCAGTTTTATTTTTTAAAAAATAGTTTAATTAAAACATAGTTAGTTTTTTTTTTAATTTTCCCATAAATTTTTCATGCCATTATATATATGAACATACAGAATTATATCGAACTTCTATTTTTACTTCTAAATTTTGTGAACGCTTACAAAATCCTTTTAACTTACAAAAATGATTATTTTTAGTCCTCCAAATTTAAAAATATCACCGTTTAACACAAAATGTGACCATTTAACAAATCATATTAGAATAATCAAACAACGTTGTTAAATGAATTAAACGGTCACATTTTCAAAATTTAAAGATAACAATAGTCATTTTTACAAGTTAAAGATAGTTCATAAATATTCACAAAATTTAAGAAGAAAATTACACATTTATTACAAGTTCAGAATTCACATGTATTAGGACGGTTAATTTCTTAGGACAACTTGGAGTTGCGTTTTTACAGGAGAATTGCGCTAGGTTGGCTCTTCAACCTATTGCAATTCTCATCTGAATTTTCAGGGGCATGAAAAGTGACATGCCATTCTTGGCGTGCACTGTTCATGAACTATACTTAATTTTTTTTTCCTTCTTCTCAACTGAATTTGTTTTGTTATTATTTATTTTTGTAATTATACTTTCATTTGTATGTGTTACTCTCAATTAAATAAATATTAAGTATTTGTTAGACTATTATGTATTGTTTTTGTAATTATATTTTTATTTATATGTAAATTTTTTTATATAATACAATTATACTTTTGTAATACAATGTTAATTCATTTTTTTTATGTTTTGCATATTTTCTGTCCAATTGTTGTTATGTTGTTTGTATTTTAATTAGTTAATCAATGTAATATTTTAATTGATGTTTATTTTAATAATTTAATTAATTCATACAATTATATGAAAAAAAATCATAAAAATTAAAAATTAAAACGAATTAAAATGAATTTATACACTATATAAAAAAATATATAGCAGATTAATATAGCATAATACAAGGTCTCATAAATAAAAATATCAAAATATATAGCATAACATAGAGAATATAGGCAGAATTAAAAATTAATACTTCGGTAGATTAACTCAATTTTCACTTGTGTTGTTTAAATATTCACTGAATATATCAGGTATAGAAGTAGAAGTTGTTGGAAATGTCCTTTTTTTCTGTAAAATTTGTAATTGTTGTGTTTGCACGTAAGTACGGACATTCAGATCCTTAATAGCATTCAAGTCCCGCATCAAAATTTTATCCTCGCGCTTTTGTTGTTGTAAAGCTAATTTTTTTATTATTAATTCTTAATTTAAAATATATCACGATTAAATTGTACTTAGTTTTTAATTAAAATAAATAATATGTCAATCCATATAATTTAAGAAATAATTAAATTTGTGTTTGATTAAGAAAGAAGTAAAATGTGATTTAAAAATAATATTAAGAGAATATTTTTTTTAAAGTTAAAAATAGAGTTATGTGTTAGAAATGTTTTTACTGTAAATATTGTATTTTTGTGTACAGTGACACAAAAATAGAATTTTGAGTTGGAGATGGTCTTAATACTGAATTTGAGTCTCACACTGTCACACGCACACGACGTTGCCCTATCTCTCTCTCTCTCCCCCTCCTTTGCTTTCATTTTTTATTTTTGGACATATAATACGCTAGAATAATTGTTTGTAAATTTTCCTTTTGACGACATAGTAACTTTTTTTGTCAGTTTTAAAAATTCGTTTATTAAAAAATATGTTAAATTCTCCTTATGACAAACATAGTTTTTAAGATCACATATGAAATTTAGTATGATCTTAATTAAAGTTATTTTAAGGATTGAAAAAACTGTCTAAAGTTGCAATTAAAAAATTGTAGAAAATTTACAAAATTGCAAATAAGTGTAACATAATCTTAATCAATTTTATTTATATTATAGAATGTTTTAATTGCACTGAGTAGCATGCGTGCACAATTATTAGTACAGTATATAATAATTTGCTTGACACAGACAGAAAAATAAAATTACTCGAAATATACCAATTGTGATAGTATTACTTGCGGTAATAATAAATCAAAGTGGCCAGTGAGGCACGAATCAGTCTCTGTTTCGTCCAATTAACTATCATTGCATTTCCATTAGAACCTTTTTTTGGGCAAAGCATTTAATTAGTACTGAAACCTATATATAATAGAAATAACAAATACGATTGCATTGGTTCTTTATGACTAGCTAAGAAAGGTTGAGTTGCAATAACAATTAAGCAGTAGCATCAAACTGTGAAGCCATTTTGCATTGGAGTTTGAACAAGTAATATTGCACCAAAGCAGCAAAGTAGCGTATGATTAGGCATCAGGAAATAGTTAAGAGTTTTTGCTGACTTTGTTACGGCTAATGATGGCAAAACTCATCACAATCATCAAAGTAACTCTTTGATTATTTTGCTTATATAAGCTAAATGCGTATTATATTGACCTGCCTTCCATCATCATATAACAGAGACAGCTTATCAACTAATTAAAATTATTTGCCCCCCAACTACACAACCCGTGGCAATTCAATTCAAGGCTCACTATTTACTCATTTCCACCATCTTGTACAAGTAATTCAACTTCCTCAAGTACTCCATAATCTTTCATTTGAGACATTTCAACCACCCTTAATAAATATATCTGTTATTATTTTGACAATTGCACAAAAAAAAACAGCTAAATTTGAGTTAACTGATAGTGAAAAGAAAATTGCTATACTGTGAAGCATGATGTTAAATAGTGAAACCACCGGAAATTAGTTCAGAGCAGTTAAATAGATGCATTAAATTAAATTACGACCGATGTTTTAACGAAATAAAAAAACTTGGTCGGAAACAAGGACCACCCCATAATCCTACACAACACAGACTGAACCTCGAGTCAGAGCATAGACTGATTCAGGAATGAAGGAAGGCTCCAATGTGTATGGGGAAGACGGTGGGGTGGACCCATATTTAAACATGACAATTGACAACGGCGGACCGTATCAGAAAATGATGTGCGTGGATGGGGCAACATATGAAATGAATTGAAGACCCCCCACTACTCACTCCCATGTGATACTCTCCTCCTTATTCCACCCCCATTCCAATGTCCATCTTCATCTCGCACACAATCCCATATTATCCCACAATGTATGATCCACCTGTTTGGACGCATCTCCCCCACACGACCCCTTTCATCTTCCAATTTCATCTCCTTCATGTTAATTAACATCACTCATCCTTCGTTTTCGGTATTAATTATGAATCAAATTCAACATTTATGAACACCTTGTGCTTCACGCTTAATTGTTCAAACCATAATGACATTCCAAACCTGCTTTAACCCTACATCAAATGGAAATAGCCTTCCTTTAAAGGCCATTAATTTCATCACTTAATTATTACCTTAAACTAGGCATATATACAACTTTGCATGATCATTACATACGATTTGTTATAAGAAGACCACATTAAATCTTTGAATACACATGTATGCGTGTTATGTCGTTATAACCATAAAGGTGTATCGTTTGATCATGCGTCGGTGATTAAGGGGTAATTAACGGATATGCATATCATTATTAAGCAATTCAATTTGGTCCCAGTGAAAAAGACATAATGGACATTGGTGCTTCGTTTTCATGGGGTGATTCTACAGTATAGTATAAGATTTGAGAGCAAATTGCAGAAGCAGATTTAACGTAGTAACCTTTTAAGATGGATATAGTTGGGGCAAGGAAGTTGGATTATATGGATTGCAGCATGATATTATTCCTTTGAAGCAAAGTAACAGACTTTTGTCTCCTTTTCCTCTGAATTGGTTTGTGTGGTAAGAACCTCCATTCCATTATTTGGTTTGGAGCCATCTCCAGTAACCGGCAATTGCCTCAATTTTTTCCTCCTTTATCTTTACATGTTAAATTTGAATTCTACTTTTTATTTATTCTAACAGGATTATACAGGCCTCTGATTTTATTCTGAAATTCAATAAATCATGTTTTTTTTGTCTTTAAACAGATTTAACCGATAAGTTGTTTGCACAAACGATTTACCGAAAAATCAACATTCAATTCTTTGAAAGATATTTAGAATATTATCATGATTAATACAAACTGAAAATTAGATTGAACATAAGACATGTTAAAAACATCAAAAGATCCGAAATCCTAGCTAAGAAGCGAAGTAGCAAACTATAAATGGGCTGTGTCCCATCCAATGAGGCTGGATATGCTAGACGACATGGGGTGGCCTAATTGTGTTCTCTTGGAATGTACAAGGTTGCTGTTGACAGGCCCATCGCGAGATATCATTCAAAATTATGGTTAGAACCATTACACCAAAAACAGTATCTAAAACGCAAAAGAGCATGAAATGGGATGATATTTAAAAAGAAAAATATTTTTCAAGTCCTTAAGGTTTGTTTATATTAGTAGGTCAGTCTTTGTATTTTTTGCGAAAGCACATTAGTCCTTCACACTTGTTTTTGACTGATGACGTTAACGAAAAAACATATTTATCTAATTACCCTTCCTTAAAAATGAAAACTCATATATCGAATCCTCATTTTCAATTTTGATGTTTCTTTCTTCATCTTCTTCCTCTCTCTCTCTCTCTCTCTCTCTCTCTCCCCTCCCTCCCACTTATTTCTTTCACTTCTCTCTCTCCTAATCAAAACACCAAACCCTAATCCTACCAGCATCCTCTTGCTCTCTCGACCCCTCACTCTCTCTCTTTCTTTCTCGCTCACTCACCATGTCATCATCACTTTCTCTCTCTTTTGCGTCTATCTGTGTGTGTCTCTCTCTCTCGTATCTCCTTTCTCTCTCCTCACATCCTCTCCTCACAAGTACCGCCGCTTCTCCCACCTACCTCTTAGACCTCTTAATCGAAACGACTCAAAATCAAGAAGACGAACTCGAAATCACAATCTCCAAACTGAACCGAAACGAAGAAGAATGACGAGATCTTAGTTTTGTTTCTGTAACAGATTGAATGCAAAATTTCTTGTTTTTTGTAGTTTTTTTTTTTAATTTTTGTAACATATTTGTTTGTTTAAATTTGTTATGTAAGTTTGTAAAGATGGCGCATAATTTTGATTTGGTATTCAAACCTAACTGATCCTCTAGTGTTGATTTTGGGTTTGTGAATTAACCTAATTATGATTTTGTTGTTGCGTGGTTGAAAATAATCTATTGAAAATCAAATTTATCATTGCTTTGTTGCAAATAATCTGTTGAAAATTATTTTTGTTATTGATGCGTTGAAAATTTATAAGTTCGATGATGGAGGTGGATGGTGACGGAGCGAGGGACCGGGGGGAATGATGGTGGTGGCTATTTGGATTATTCTATGCGTAATTGGTGTGAACTAGAATATTTTTTGGGTGTGGCCTTTCATAGGTTAAAGTTTATAGATTGTGTTGGTGGCCTTTTATAGGTGAAATTTTATAGATTGTGTTGGTAATGAGAATCAATTAATGCTAGATGTTCAAGTTCAAAGATTATGCAGGTGTAATTTCATAGATTCTGTTCTTTTTTTGGGTGCATTCATTTTTGTACACGTTCTATTTTTTGAATTGATTAGTGCAAATTAATGCCACTGAGGTTGTTATCTTCAATTTAATTGTTCCTTATATGATCAATGAAATTCTTGGAAGAGTTCATTTTCAATTTTGATTTGCTTGGTGGAGGCAATTTGAGTTATTTTAACAAATGAGGATGTGAATTTGTAAGAAGAGAAAGAAGATATACACAAGAGGGACAAAATGGTCATAAAAATTTCATTTCATGTTGTCTAATTAGACACGTCATTGTTTTCCTAACTAAATATTGACGGATCACTAACGGAGGGACTTAAGTTTAATTCGGTTTTAAATCTCAAGGATTTGTATGCCTTTCAGTAGAAACCTCAAGGACTAACCTACTAATATAGGCAAACCTAAAGGAATTGAAAAATATTATCTCCTATTTAAAAATAAGGTTAACTCCTATGTCGTCTCTGTGGTATAGCCGAATCTTCTCTGCGCTCCTTATGTTTTGGAAAAGTTCATCTCCCTTCCCCGAGGTTTGCAGATGTTCGTCCAAATAACAGATTCCGTTTAATTTACTAAGGTGGCACAAATTTTATTAAAAAATATTTTTAATGAAAAAATGCCCCTCTATCTCTCTCAAAATTAATTTATTCTTTTTTAATATCTCCCTATATTTTCTCTCTCATCTATCTTTCTCCCCCGTCGATTTTGTCCATCATTCCTCTCTTTTTTTTTGTTTCTTTTCTCCTTTGATAACTCTTGTTCTTTCTCTTTGCCTTTCTCAACGTGTCTCACTATCTCTCCCCCTCTCTCTCGGTCTCTCTTTGCATCTTCCATCCACACTACTCTCTTTATACCCTCATCCCCTTCCCTGCCTCTTCTGCGCCATCAACTTGTCAAGGGTGATAAAGCCTCTGCGGACAATGACGATCATTTCAAATCTGGATTTGCTTGGTGTCGTGGCGAATCTGCCATTTCTAATAGCGACCTTCGCAGTGCGTCGTGATCGAGAGAGATAGAGAGCAGTCACGGACGACGGCAAAGATCGCACATTCGAGACAGAGAGTGATAGAACAATCAAGAAGGAGACTATCGCTTGATCTGTTGGTTTTCTTCATCAGAGTTTTGCAATGAACTGAGTGTCAAAGACGAAGCGAACTAGAGGTGGGTTTTCTGGAGTGGTTGATTTAACGGCGGCGAAGGAGTAATTTAGGGATGATGGTGAAGCTGGTTTAATTCACTGAATTTTTATTATTTTCTCAAAATTTTCTTGGATTAATAATGTTAAATGAAAATGTGATTGAATTTATCAGGATTATTCATTGATTTTTTAGGATTTTATCAGGATTGTTCATTGATTGTTCCTTTTTTGTGTCTTTGTTTGGTGGTGGTGTGACAGAGGTGGTTTAAGTAGTTTGGTGTAGTGGGATTTGTGTGACGGTTTTAGAGGGCGGTTTGGAGCTAGTTGGTGTCGATTTTGGGGTTTGGGTGGTTGGCCATAGTGGTGGAAACGGTGACGGAGGTGATGGTGGGTTTGAGATGTGGTGGGTTTTGAGTCTTGGTGGTGAGGAGGGTGACAGTTTTGGTTTGGGTGGCGACAATGGATGGAGGTTTCGGGTTTGGATGGTCAGTGGTGGTAAAGGTGTCGAGTTTTGAGTCTTGGTAGTGGGGAGGGTGACGGTATTTGGTGGTGAAGGTGGTGAGATTTGTATGCTTTTTTTTATATATAGATTTGATGTGTGAGAGAGGAAGAGAGATTCAAACACTTGTTGTGAGAGAGATGAATGAGATAAAAATGTGTTGAGAAAAGAATGAGGTAGTATGGATAAAGGTAAAATAGAGTTTTTGTCAAAATCTATTATATTTAACGGATAAGGACAAATTTCTGCAAACCTCGGGGAGGGGAGATGAAATTTTTTCAAAACACAGGGACCACAAAGAAGATTCAACTATACCATAGGGACGGCATATGAGTTAACTCTTAAAAATAAAAGGGTTGAAATGAGTGATATAGCTTTCTTCCTTGAATATTGCGGAGGCTAGTGACGAATCCAGGTGGTGGCGAGTGTAGGCTGTCGGGGGTACCCCTATACTCCCACCTTCGCCCCACCCTGGACTTGCCCCTTGCTCTTGGCCTTATCTAAACTACCCCGCTTCTGTTTATTTTTTAATTAAAAAAAATAAACAGCCTTAGTGAACCACACGTTGTTCATTCGCTAGTGACTTGTTGTTCGATAAGGCTGTTTAAAAAAAAAAGGTCAAAATCGTGTTTCTTCCTTTTAGATCCAGTCCTTGCCCTTCACCTAAAAAAAGGATGTTTACTGTTACCAACCCTTGCCCTTCACTTCATTGTTATTCTCGAATCTCTTTGATTCTCTTTGCCCGGTACCATTCCTTTCTTCGTTGAAGTTTAGACCACTCTGGCATCCTCCGCGACGCTCCGCCCGTAGGTTTCCCCCATTCTCACAGCGCCGCCGGTAACGATAAGCTTCTCAGTTCCTCCTTTCAAATTTGAACTGTTCTTTCTTTTTTTTTTTAATTGTTGATAATTAGGGTATTTGTTAATTGTTATTGTTGGGTGTTTGTTAATTGTTATTCTTTTAATTTTTGTTAATTAGGGCTTATGTTATTTTTTCGTACTATATATATATATATAAGTAAACTTTTTGTTGCAAAAAAATTTCATTTTAGTCAATCGAAGTCCGCTCCCACTTTCGGAGATTTTTGGATCCGCCACTGGCTAATGCCCATAAGCGGAGGGCAATCTTCTTAGCGTCATACTGTCACGACCCAAAATCGGATTGTGGCTAGCGTACGAGGCGAACCGTCTAAACAAGCCCGACCCAAAATTAATCAAATTTAAACAGTTTAACATATAAAATTTTAAAAATAATATTCTTAAATAATAAAATGAAATATTATTATAATATCAAAATACAAAATAAATATTTATAAGTCAAATTATTTAAAGACTTGTTGGCCCAAATAGCTAACCAACAGGAGGTGAATTAGTTTTTAAAGATCTAAATCAGTTTTGTGCACAATTAATAAAATCGAGAATGATTTTGCAAAGTAACAATATAATCACAAATAATGAAGAGTAGAGAGCTTAGTGATGAGTAGTAAATGAGCTTAAAATGTGAAGGTAGAAACTTGTTCTTTCAATCTTGCTAAGCTACACACACTTGAAAGTAATATTAGAAGCAAATTTGTAAGTGTGTGTTAATCAAAGTAAACAAAGATAAATAATAGAGGTAAGAGAGAATAGATCAAACATAAGTGATTTATAGTAGTATGGTTAAACCAAGCCTACATCCACTACCTAAGCTCCTCAAAAAGAATTTCCCAATTCACTATCTTCCTCCTTGGAAAGTAATATAACCACTTGCTTCACATGGGCAATGTCTTTAATCACCTTAAGCTTCACGGTGCTTAAGAATCTTTACACTTTTCCTAACCTTCACCGGTGTTAGGAAAACTTTTACAAATTTTCTAACTTCAAGATTGTTAGGAGACCTTGATAAATCTCAACAAAGTTACAGAAATGTGTATTCAACACTCTCTCAAAGGATATGCAATTCCAAGCTTAATGAGAGAAACTAGTTCAAGACAAGTATATTAGCAAATAATTGCTGTAGAAAGAAATATGCATAATATGATCAATACTTGTGATTTTCTTAAGCTTCTTGAAACCTATTTATAGCTAAAGATGTCTACTTGATCGTTGTATAAAGTTTGGAGCCGTTAGGTTTGAATTTGTGACCGTTCTAGCACATTTCCCGAAGCTACAAAACTTAATTGTTTTTCAGGTAGAAGTTTCACTAGAACTTCTACTCCAAGCATACTTAACTTGCAAAAATCAAACAGTATATACATAGACATCTGGACTCATTTTCAGTGGGCTACACTTACATTTGAACCATTTGGATTATCTTGGTCCAAGTCTACATAACTACTCTTCAGGTAGAACTTTCACCAGAACTTCTACTCCAATAATATTTAAGCACTGGAAGTATTTCATTTTATTATTTTTGGACCTCATCTTTTTCGGTTCAACTCTCTAAAATCTTTTGGCCTCAACTTGTTGGAATTATTGAAACTTCAAACTTATGGTCCAACTCTCTTTTAGGACTTATCAAAATACATCATAAGACAAGAACCCATTTACATTGATTAAGTCCAAATCAATTTTTCTTCATATATCAATTTTTTTCAATTTATCTCCTCTTGAAGAAATTAAACTTCATATTCTAAATTGTGAACTAATGACATCAATGCTTCAATGATAAGTGTAGACAATGATAAACATCTAATAAAATATATTAACTTCATAAAACGTTCAAGTTCACACAACTATTTTTATTTATATCAAATATGCAAATTAATCCAATTTCACTTAATTAATATTTAACATTATTAAACATTATTTATCATCATCAAAACATATTTAATGAACCTAAGAGGTCAACAAGACTAAACAATAACAAATATAGAAGCATAACCCACAGATAACCTGGTGTGGAGCATCAAAAAAAATATATAATCTAAGGCCTGAACAATAGGACATCCACTGCTGACAAGGGTGCTTTACTGAGCACAGAGTATTAAATGACTGCTGTCAACAAAACCTGAAAAAAATAAGTTTTACAAATAAAACAAGAAAAACAAAGGGGTCAAAACCCAATGAGGGACAACACTCCAGAGCTGCTCCAGGCCTCACGTAAATTATTTTAAAAATATTTTTAGAAAATACCACATAGTATACATTGTATACTATTAGTATACACTCGTATTTCTACAAATAATAATTTAGAATTACCTTTTGAAATTCTTCGCAAACAAAACAAACAACATATAGTCAAACAAATTAAATAAATAAATCAAATAAAATATTTTATTGTCAAAATATTTGCTACATAACAAAACATTTAAAAATCTGATAAAACCAAAATCAAATGAAAGGAGTTAAATAAATAAAAATTTAAATATATAATAATTTTCATGAATAAATTTGTCAAAATATTTACAACCAGAGCAAACAACATACATTAAGACAATATGTTTATATCAAATATATGATTTGGGGTATGATTCTTGTCTCGTTGTCTAATTCTATTATATATATATATATATATCAAAGATCATAATCGGAATACTGAACAGAATATTAATATCAAAAAATATATTGATATTCAGACAGAAAACGTATTACAAAAAATATGTCTAATTTTAGAAAATAGAATACCTATAAAAGAAACATGTTACAATACAGAACATAATATTTATTATGAATTTCATAATAAATATCAAATAAAATATTTATTTCAAAACATACTTAAATTCAAAGAGAAATCTAGATAATAAAATAATTTATAAACAAATTTCATATATAAGTCGACGTATCAAAATAGATAAGGTTCAAAAGACACAACCTATGTGTCTAAAACTATCATCACACTCACCTGGACACCGAGCTAATAATCCAGCTCACAGTCTATCAGTGAATGACTGATCACCTCGAAAAACTGAGCAAAACTGAAAACATAAATTTATCTCATTGGGATCAAACACAGTAATTGTGACAATACTGAATGTATGAAATGCAAATATAAATGCAGATATTCATTCGACGTCGAAAAATCTATTTCGGTCGAAGATCTATCGCTCTAGTCTCAAAAATCAAAACCTAAATAAAATTACAATTTGGTTCCCGACTTTTGTAAAATTATATTTTAGTCCCTAAGACCTCGAAAAATTACGAATTAATCCCCAAACTTTTCAAAATTTATAAATTAATCCTCTAAATATTTTAAAATTATAACTCAATCCTCCAATTTATAAAAATTACAAATATTCTTCAATTTCTTAAAATTACAAATCTGGTACCCTATTTATCAAAAATTACAAAACATATCGTAGGTAAAATATCAGATTTAGTCCTAAATTTTTTCTGATTCATAATAAATTTTGTATTTAGTCCTTTCATTATAAAATCGCACCCAATGGTCCCTAATCTCAAACCGAGCAGGATTCAACAATTCCAATCCATCGAATCCACTCCAACCAGTCCCAGACACATGAATTCATCATTGTTTTCATCCAAAACTTTATCAAACCCTCAAAAAGTACCCTAACAAATTCAGACCGAAACAACCTATTAAGAAATAATCCTCAAATCATCTTACCTAACCTTCATTCATATGTTTCCATCTCAAGTTCATCAAAATCCAACAAAAACGAATCCAAAAAACCACCCAGAACCGCTTCAGATCCGAAGCTCATGAGTTCCCGAAACCCATTTCAAAATTCAAAAAAACCCAATTGAAATAACCACAAGAAATCAAGAAAATGATTACTTTGATTCAAATCTGACCTTGATTGAAGAAGATAAGAAAGATTGAGAGGTAAAGAGAAGTGAAGAAGGATCAGGTTTTCTGGGTTTTGAAGGTGTGAAGAACGAAGAACAGAGAAAGAAGAAGAAAGAAAAGAAATATGTCGGTTTAAATTCAACTCTAAACGGTGCGTTTAAGAGAGGAACAAAAACCGTGTCGTTTGTTGGAGGTGTTTGGCCCTAGAAATGCGTGACATGAAACGGTGTCGTTCTCTTTTTATCCAAAATGGTATCGTTTCTTTAAATCAATTCGGCTTATACACGCGCGAACGACAACAAGCGAAGATTAGCTCATACCAACGACATATCGTTTTAGTTATTAGCCCAGCACTCACACGCGTGAACGACAGACTTCTTTCGCGGACGAAAGCAACCAAACGACATGTAGTTTGATCAAAACGCAGAAACGACCTGTAGTTCATTCATACTTCTTTTTCTTTAAAATTTTCTTTCTTTTTCCAATTTCAACCAATTATCACTCAATTTAACACCTTAATTCACTTCAAAAATTTAATTAACATAAAAAAATATCAATCCAAATATTATTAATTGTTTAATTAATACTTCAAATTTTAAATTAATCCTCCAAAACTATATAATTGGAAAAACAAATTCAACGAAAAATTACTGGAATAATTATTCAAAAATTACAAGGTGTTACACATATGCTCCATTCACAATGCCATAAATTTCATGAGGATTTAAATCTAAGTGGCTAACTTAAAGGATCAAAACCCTCATTTATTTGGACCAACGATCGCGGTAAGAGCATTTCTAATGCTCTTTTTAAATTAAAAATCTTCTTTATTATAAAGAGTTAACCATTAAAATTCAACTTCAAACTATTATTTATATCACACTTTATCTTAAAAAATAGAGTAGATAGTGGATTTGACTAGCTAAAAATAGATAATCCAAATGAAATCCATACACTTTATTTTCTCTTTCTTCACTCTCTCTTAAATATTCATTTATTTCCTCCAATCATCATTTATCTCTTTCAATTTTATTTTTATTATATCATTTTAGATACAGTAAAACCCATACATAAGAATAGCTTTGGGACCAAATTAATTGTATTCTAATTGAGAGGTTATAACTATATAGAGGTATTGGTACAAAAAAATTTCCTAGCACCCAAAAATATCCACTTTAACAACAATAACAATAAAAATCCATAATAATTATTATTAAAAAATATTTATGTAAAATTGATTGGCACATTGATTTACTCTTTAGAGTTGTTACCACATCTTTGAACTTGTGGGTATGTAATAACTTACTAGCATCATAGATAAACTCGTGTTTTGGCTTTGGGAGGCATGATTGATTTACTGAAGGAAGAGGAAACGATATCACTTGAAATTGGTTAAGGTAGTGGATTGTGTACATAGTTTTTATAGAATATTCAATGAAAAAATAAAAAAAATATAAAATATTTATACTTTTAAACTAGAATTTATATTTTTCTAACTCTACATAAATAAGTACAAAAGTCTTTTAAAAATAAATGTAATAGTCTTTTAAAAATATTATTATCTCTTATATCAATGTAACATATATATGATTATTACTATATAGAGGTATATTTTCTTAATACGTGATTTAAAAAATTTATAACTTATTACAATTTAGAGATTATTCATATTTATAACCAGCTCAAGTTGAGATCAATTTTTTTATAATAATAAATGTTATTTTTATATAGAGTATTTTTGTATAAATATTCTATTGTAGTTGTGTTAAAAAATAGCATTAGAGTTAAACAAAATTTTTACTCTTTATATTTAAAAATTATTAATTATACTATCTATTTATATATTAATTATAAAGAGCACCTGAGATGTTCTAAATTAGACAATTTTAAAGGAGGCAATTCACATGTATGTGGATTTGTTAGATACGAGAGAAATTGTTAGCCCTTGCCAATACTCTTTGGCTTAACCTTGCCTTTCCTCATGTGTACTATGAGCACATCCTTGGTCTTGGAAATGCTTTTCTCGGCATTTTTCAACATGCCAAGTAGTTCTGTGATGGACTTATCCATGTTGTGCATAGTATAGTTCATGACAAACTAGTCATAACTAGTTGGAAGTGACCCTAAGATCGTATCTATGGCCAACTCCTTTCACAATGGAGTACCAAGTCTCTCAATTTGGTCAAGATGACTCTTCATCTTGAACACATATGCACTTACTGAAGTGTCAGAAGTCATCTTACACTCATTGAATGCCTTCATTGTCAAGAACCTTTCTTGACGAGCTTGCTCTTGAAACATTTCCTTGAGGTGTTTCATCATGTCAAATGCTTCCATAGTTTTGAATTGTTTTTGCAAATTAGCCACCTTGGTAGCAAGCATAAGACATGTGACATCAATTGAGTCACTTAGATGCTTCTCATAAGCATCCTTTTGTGTTCTTGGGGCATTCGATGCTGGTACAGGAGGAAACTCTGTATCAAGGACATAACTCTTCCTTTCTTGCTTAAGAACAATTCTTAAGTTTCGAGACCAATCGAGGAAGTTAGTCCCGCTCAATTTATCCTTCTCAAGGATTGATCGCAAAGTAAAGATTGATGTGTTGTTGTTTGTTGCCATTATATTTACATACAAAAATGCAAAGTTTTAATAAGAGGTCTTTTGAAAAACTCCCACTAAATTTAACATCCCAAAGTTAAAACAAGTAGTGGGTACAAGATCCGTTTTTCATTCAAAGTTATGTCAGCTGATCTAGTCCTTAACCTTAGCTATTTAGGTAGAAACCCTTTTCAATTATATCATATATAACTCTTGTATTACTAGAGATTTTGACATCTAATGTCCCGGCATATAAATCCCTTTTTATGCCCTAGGCCTAAAACCGTTTTGATAGCCATGTTAAGTCAAACCATAACAAATTGTAGATAACCATTATCTACCCATTGCCTCACTAAGGTAACCGGGTGTACCCTGCGGATGCAGAAACTACAACACTGATGAACAAAGCATTGACAGGTATTGATTATGGAATGCATTTTTCTTGACTTACTATTTTGTAGGGATCATGTTTGTATTATGGGATAAAACATACATTCAATCATGGTATATATATCATCACATGTATATATAAAGTATAATGTAAATGTGCCATGACAAAGCCCAAATCTAAGCTGACCTTTTCACA